>JBCJKH010033541.1:8843-34175 GCA_039877255.1 Loriculus beryllinus
AGGTGTAGGACCTTGCACTTGGCATGGTTAAACTTCATGAGGTTGGCATCAGCCCACCTCACAAGTGTGTCAAGGTCACTCTGGAAAATTTAATCTGTTAGATTTCACTGTCATCCAGGTAATTACCCAGGTAATGCACTTAGACAGTTGCAAACAAGTTTCCACTTCAGACAAAAAGATAATAGAAAAAAATGTTTCAGATTCTGAGTACTCCAAATTAAAGAAAAAAATAACAGCACACTATTCTATGATTCTACGACTGCTTGGCAGCTCCTCCAGAAGACACGTAAGAACAGAACACGCTCTCCAGGTGGAGATAGTGACAGAATTCAGCTCAGGCTGAGCTGATGTGTGGTGTGGCTGTGGGATGGGGCATTTTGGGAAGTATGCCAAAGAGACAACGGGTGCTATAAGTATGGAGAAGGACCTTTACATTTCATATCTTATTTTGTTTGGGGAATGGAGGTTTTATACATTTCTTTAAAATAACGAAAATCCATTACAGATATCTGGCTCCATCCAATTAATTTCTTCCACATAACCGGAATAAACTGCTATCCCCAAAATTTAGGCTAGCTGCTACAGTGAAAAGGAGCACATTTTTTACTAAGAAGGTAGCAGCAATAAGTAATCTAGCATCTATTACTGCAATAACAGAACACTGTTGACTGACTGAGAGTTACTACTCTGAAATCATCCTACATAAGATGACAGATCAAATCACATCTACCTCTGTACATAAGACATGCTCTTCCACACATTCAAATATCATACTCTAAAACCCAGACAACAGCAAGCAGAACCCTTTACAATGCCTTCATATTACCTAAAGACTCCTCATTACCCTTCCCTCTTTAGGAATGAACAGCTATCTTAAATGCAGAAGGAATGTTAATATTAAGGATCACTGCTGTTACAAATATATGAAATAAAATATCTGGAATGCAATAATTAATTCCTCATTAGTAGTCATACTTAGGACATTTCATTTAGGACAAGACATTAGCCAAGTGCAGCAACGGCAAAAAGTAGTAAGTGTTAATAATCATTTGATTTAGACAACAGAATCTGCAGAGACAAAGAGAAGCCCCGAAAGCTTGCTTCAGAGAAATCTTTGCATCTACTCTAAAAGGTATTTTTAAAGCACCACCAACACCAGAGGATTAAATCTGCAAAGAAAATTGATGACATTCAACTCTAATTCAGTGTAAAAGTCTCACATACTTCTATTTCAAACTCATCACATGTTCCTACCAAAATAATCGGCTGTGAAAGAGTGAATTATGTCTATATTTAAAGTTAATATTGTTAGGAGCTGTATCCCCTTGAAACAAACAGACACAGTTCTAACATCTCTCAGAGGCACTGCTTATAGGTTGTCTGCAGCCTCATCCATCTGCTTGGGAAACATTTAAAAGGATACATATCTGTAAGACACTCTCCATTAAAATATGCCAGAAAATATTTCAAGCAATATCCAGTTTTCCTCACATTTGCACCTCTTCTTTCATCCCAGCAGACTCAGCACTCTCAATATTTAGGCCTATTGGGTTATGTCAGAAACCACTGCCCTTGTGTCATCTATGTCAAAGTTATCCTTTTTTTCCTCCCTCTTCTTCCCCAGATCTAAGCCACTGAGCTTAGAAAGGTTGTCTGCTTCTTTTATGCCTCAACCGAGAAATCAATAAATGCTCTCAGCCTTTCCAGCTTTATGTTTTTATTTGACAACAGTATACAACAACGACGATCTATGTGACACAGTTACAGCAGACTATTCTTAGGTGTACTATCACATTACTGCAATTGAACAGGATACCATAAAAGAGATTTAAGCTAAGTGTTGTTATCCTGCCTTTGCAACGAAGAGTGTGGAAACAATTAAAACAACTCACCTAACATGATATAGAGTGATATAGCATCCAAATCCTTTACCAGTTAAACTTCAAGTTAACACACTCACTCTGTAGTAAAAGAACATCCAACTCGGGGTGTTACCCCAGTACAGCTATTTTACTGCTACTATTCAAGTACATGTTCCCTATTTCAACAAGCACACACTTATAATCCATTCTTCCTCCCAACTCTTTGTATTCACTGATACAGAGTAACCTGCCACAAAAACAGAGGTAAAGAGAATGGAGATACAGTTTTTCTGTTGAGTTTTGTGCTGCTTCACCCAAGATTAGATCTTAGGGATGAGCTGTGAATCACAATATGATTCATAAAAACTATACATCAAACATAAATAAATCTAGATAGTACTCACCTGTAACACTTTCTGAACTCAGAGATGATGTGCCCTCACCTTGTTACAAGTACATTGAAGTCAACAAGACAATTTTCTTTAAATGAATTCTTTGGCTTGCTCATTCCCTCCACTTAAAGAAAACCCCAAAACAAAATGAGCAAAATAAAAACAAAAGCCAAAACCCCCAATAAGTAAACAAACAATGGAGATCACAGAAACTCATCACAAAAGGGAAACACTTGGGTCTCTTGTGAGAAACATTCAAGAAGTAAAGCTAAGCCAATCCAGCTATGCCAAATGCAGCCAGCCTGGCCTGCTTATGGCTGCATTGCCACAATGCTGTCTTCTGCCATTCTCTTTTCTTAAGAAAAAAAAAAATCAGTGAGCTATGGCTTGAAAGGTCTGTGGTAAAGCCCAGCCATGTAGAAAATAGAGCAGCAGCTGCACTACAGGATCAAAAAACAGAGTGAGCAAACTTCATCATCAGGCACAGTTATCTCACTGGGAAAAAAAAGCAAAGAAGAAAAATACATCCTTCCTCCTGCAATGTCTAACACAAACCCATAGGATTTGGATTTCTGATGAAGGGTATCTACATACCATCCACTAACTTCTTTACATACTTATTCTTTCTTCCTTTCAAACATTTGACTCTTATCAGACTTTAGTACTTCAGAAGGAAGGAACAAAAACCAGGCACAATAGCAAGGAGGTCTAACCTGGGAGACTGCTCTTCACAGTCATATTCCCTCCACAAGCTCCTGAAGGAGTCCCTCTAAGTGTGGGAGAGGGTCATGCCCCCCACTCCGTTGAGGCATAACAGTTACATGGCAAGCTGAGGTAAGTATATCGTATCATTAACATACAGCATCCAAATCATCTCATAGAAGCAGGCCCAAACCATATCTCCATGGAGAGCTACCTTTTTATAGTGTTCAGAAGTTCTACACACACTGGAGTTTGGCCTGTCTTTCTAGTAAGTCAAAATAAAGCCTCCATTCACAGACATTGCAAATACACATATCTACACTCCAATCAGCAGGCAAATCTTAGACATTAAATTTTCACCTCAAGTGTTTCTCTTAATATATAAAATAGATCACCACCCCTAACAAAGCACTTCCAGGAAGCCATAAGATAGTAGACATGGGGCAGAAGCCTCAGAAATCCAACTAGCTTATGAAATTTGAGGCTATGGTATATACATGCTGACTATAGATGCAAGTACATTCTCACCCCTGAACCTACTGGAGCCAGATGTCTACCAGGGGATTGGTAATCAATTCTCTACAATAACCTGACTAAATCCTTAGAGAAATGGGGAATTTTCTATGACACCTGTATGATTTTTGACAATGTTGTCAGTTAATAGTAAGAAATTCCAATTCTTCAAATACAACCAGACATTGTTTTCCATCAGATATTGCCAAATTACATAAGAATTTCATATTTTCCCCTATCCATTCCTCACACTGTGCCCTGATCACTTTTTTCTGCCTGTTTCAATGCATGAAATCCCTGGCTGCATAGCCTGAAGACGTGATTTTATAAGCACCACTAGAAAACATCAATCCCTGTGTTTACGGGGCATGCCCACAAATTTCATGGCTTGAATGAATGCTGTGCGTCACTCAAGTATCTGTTTATTCATGCATATTTATACTTACAACTTAAAAAAAAACCAACCTCAACACCTTAAGGAGCTACATATTGGACGGAAGTTACAGGAAATCACATTAACTAAGGTTTTTCAGTATTCAAGCAGTATAAATGTACATCCTAAAAGTCAGACAACCACAGAAAGTGAACCCCAGTAAAGATCTCTGGATTTCTGGAGCTCTACCAATACCTTGCTCTTCAACAAAAGGTTTTTCATTTGTCTCCAGTCCCTTTGCACCTCTTTGGAGATTGTCAGCCCTCTGCATGCATAGGAGAGAGAAAAACTGCAGAGCCAGTTATGAGGAGAAGAGAGAAAAAAGTGGGTGCCTGTACCACAAAAAAACAGAGACATTTTGCTCTAAATTTGTAGTGCAGAGAAAACAAACTTACCCACAGCAGTGGGGAGCAGCCAAGTGTGGGAAGCAATGCAAGCTGTATACGATGTGTGACTGGGGATAGAGGCTGTACAAAGAGGGTCTTTCTAATCAGTCACTCAGTACAAACATCTCATTCACCAGGTGTTCACTTTTATGTTTACAGCCAAGAAGAGATTCTACTGAATCTGCTGTCATTCATAAGATGATCACAGCATAAAACAGTACAGCTAGATCCCATAAACTGCAGTAGGTACCCAAGCTTAATAAAAAAAATCAAGAGAAATTCAGTAATCTAAGGACTTGTCATTTAATCCCCTCAAGTCTCTTACATTTAAGGCAATTTGATCACCTTTGACAATTCTTCTTGCAATATGCTGAAAGTACATTAGGATTGTTCTCTTGAAGAGCTATGCTGATACATGACCAAAACACTATCACATCAAACGGGACTCCAAAGAGAAATTCAGTTTTATAAGCACTTCCAAGCCTCTCAGACAAGCAGAAAGCACAGCTGGGCATTGCCCTGTTGTAGTGATGCTAGAGTCAGGAAGTACCCTTTGGTATTGCTCAGCCTCTCCTCCACAGAACCCCACAGAAGAGGGTAGGTTGCTGCTGTGCCGACACACACATATTCTTAGAAGTCCTCGGGAAGCACCAACACTCAGTCCCCACGGAACCCACAGGAAGTCCAAATTGCCCTTCTGTGGCCTTTCTCTTTCACACTCCAGTACCCTTCAACTGAAGCAGAAGCCCACATTAGCTGCAAATCAGCAAGCTGCAGACTCACCAGCACAAGTAAAGCAATAAATAATGGAAGCCAACATATCTGAGAGCAACTGGGAAGAGGAAAAGATTCACAGAAGGCAAAGACAAACAGCAACATGACAAATAAAGTGGCCAAAATGAATGCAAGTGTCACGCTATCTTCAAGAGGCCACTACACACAAATAACCGACAACTGGACACACTGAATAGCTTAACTGGTTCTCTAGGGATATGGTAAGATGAAAAATTATCATCTGCCTCTAAGAAAGCACTTTTCTTAATTCCTCCTAAATTCTCTGAAATGGACACAAGTAAAAAATATGGAAACGAGGTCTCTTTCCACTGCAGGAGAGACATAAGTGTGGCCTGTTCTGCTTCAACACGGACTGCAGTGCACATCTCCAAATAACCTTAAAAACATTGCCACCAAGAACTGTAAAGACCACGTTCTCAACAGGAGGATCTTACTTCTGTTCCTTCCAGTTTCAAAGCCACAGTGTGGACCTTTATTTTACGCCTCTGACAAAACTCTGCCCTTAAAGTCACCTTGTGAGATCTCAGTGTTTACTCATGAACAAAGAAACACAGCTTGTGGATGCATACAAAAACTTGAAAGATAGAATGGTGTTTGCACAGGCCCAAGGTTGAAGAGAAACAGAAATACAGACAAACATGATGTGATGCCTTATTTTCTCAAATTTTCTCAAATATGCTGGGCTCCCACCAACACAGTAGATTTCATGTAGAAATCTATCACTAATATAGCCAATATACCAACTTCTACTGGCATAAGAGAAAAAAATACTTGAGCAATAGAGTATGAGCACATCTCTGGAAAGCAGAAATAATACTTCAGCCTGTGTTCAAGTTCTTACTACACCTGTTGGCATGAACTACATGGCTGTTTACATAAAAGATTTTCCAGTAGAAAATCCAAGATAAGCATAAAAAAAGGTGCTTAATTCATATTAAAATATAATGCTACAGACAGAAATTTTAACCCAGCTTTACCTCTTCTTTATCAAAGGGATGAAAAGAAATTTCAAGGTCATCACTCAGCATCATCAATAAGGTTGCACAAAACCAGTACTAGTAAGAGCTGTAGATAAGAATTTTTTATCACTGTATCATCCAATTCCTGTAGTTTTCATAAGAATCCCATGTCATTTGGTTATTTTTGCAGCCTTTTTGCATTTGCAGATGTTCTAGCAAATGGTATTTATTAAAGGAATATTTTCAGTGTTGGAAAGATGCACATTTGAAATGGCATATTGCATAGATATTGCAAATTTGGATGGGATCAATGAAATGGAGAAAAGATGAAAAAGAGACCAGATTCCTTAAGAAACATTGGCTAAAGAAGACCCTGAAAAGCATGGTATGGCAAAAAATTCTCAATTTGTGCAGGACAAGAAAGGGGAGGAATTAAGTCAATGTATTGTTTATTCTGAACTACCTTTAGACTTCAATATTAGTTTTAAGACCTTGAAATCTAGCTTGAAACTAATACAGTATATACTTCTCTCGTCTATGACTTTTGTCATTTTGTTAAATAAGATTAGAACTTGCTGAGATGACCCTAAAATCTCTACACCATGGAGACAAAAGATACACAACCTTGAGAACCTTGCTTCTCAAACAGCTGAGAATTAGAGGAGTATTAAATAGAAGATCGCTCTTCAGGAGGCAACATTATAAAATAAGATATACAATGTACGAAAAGCACAATTCCAAAGCACAGACTTTGATGCTAAATCATACTGCCTGTTCACATACATTTCCAATTCACAGATCTCAAAATCTCTGTCAGTCCTAAATAAACCTTCTAAAAACCCCATGAAGTATACAAGCATTAGCCTTAACTTTCACACTTGGTACAGGGTGACCTCTGCTGGTTTTGGCTAAGATAGAGTTAATTTTCTTCATAGTAGCTAGTATGGGGCTATGTTTTGGATTTGTGCTGAACACTGTGTTGATAACACAGGAATATTTTAGTTATTGCTGAGCAGCACTTACAGAGTCAAGGCCTTTTCTGACTCTTGCCCCACCTCACCAGCAAGCAGGCTGGGAGTGGGGATGGAGCTGGGGGGAGACACAGCTGGGACAGCTGATCCCAGTGCATCAAAGGGATATTCCACACCATATGGCGTCACGCTCAGCTTATAAAGCTGGGGGAAGGAGAAAGAAGGGGTGATGTCTGGAGTGATGGCTTTCTGTCTGCCCAAGTAACCATGATGGGTGACCCTGATGCTGTCCTAGAGATGGCTGAACACCTGTCTGCCCTTGGTGAGTGGTGAACGAATTCCTTGGTTTGGTTTGCTTGTACACATGACTTTTACTTTACCTACTAAACTGTCTTGATCTCAGCCCACAAGTTTTCTCACTTTTACCCTTCCAATTCTCTTCCCCATCCCATTGTGGGCAGTGACTAAGCAGCTGTGATGGGTTAGCTGCCAGCTGGGGTTAAACCTTGGCACCTCCCTAGAGGAATACGAGATCTGAACTAAGAGTTCAGTCCAGGTATTCTGACTGCTAAACACCCATTCTTTGACTATTATCTCATGCTATGTCTCAGCCCTTATAATAGTAGCCACACACCCAACTTTGTAGTTCCTCCTTTGAAATATTCTCCCAAGTTCTTCTCCATATAGCCGCACAAGGAAAGTCAATCTAATGCTGAGAGAAATATAACAAAACTTTCTATGCTGGAGATAACCACTAGCAATTTCCAATTATTCTCACATAACTTGTCATGTCTTCATAGTGTCATTTAACTTTATCAGATAATAGCTAGTTATTTCCCAAACAAACACCTGGAATTTAATCCTCTTCTCCTGAGTTTGCAACACTTTTCTGAGTTATCGTCTGAGAATTATATCTTGAGATTTTCTTGTCCACTGGAACCAGCTGAAAGATAATAGATGAGCTCAGATTTCACCAGGGCACCTGACATTGTCTTCATGCAACGTTTTCATGCAGAAAAAGTGAGACATTATGCAGAATAACTGCTTATGCTGTGAAGATCAAAAGGGGCAGATTTTCTTGGAGTAGGCTGTCTGGAACTAGATAGAAGCATTGTGAGAACAACTGATGGACATCAACCCAAGCTGCACATCATCAGGAGAAGTAGAATAAATTACCAATACTAATTCTTTAGCTAAAAAACTTGCACATGGGAAAAGAAAACATAAGATTCAGGAGACATCGACTTACGTTCTTATATTGTTCCGTCACCAGATACAATTTTGCTTAACAAGTAAAACAAGCTAGCAAGCTGCTGCTTCTAATAGAACACATTTTCACATCTCTCTCCCTAAACACAACATAAACAGCTCCCCATCACAGGAACTTTAGCAGATTGTCCACAGTCTGTAAAGACTGAACGAAATTACCTCTTACCCATTCTATGGGCCCAAGGCGAAAGCAGGAAAAAGAAAAACTGATGTCATCACTGGTTCACAAAGGAGTTGTGTCAGGGATTAAGATAGGATGATTGCTACCAAGTGCTTTAGTTCAATTCCTTTCCCAACACCCCCCATTAAAAAAGATAAAATAAATATAACACAATTGGAGAAGCACCTGAAGATTCATCTTACTCAGTAAACATCTCATTTGCAACATGGTGCTTGTATTTATCTTCTTTTCTTTCACTCTGATGTGAGCTGCTTTTGTAGCTCCCCACAGACTTAACACTAGCACCTCAGAAAAAACAAAAGCAATTTAGAAGTTACTTAGAAATGTACAAATATATTGCAGGAACATTATTCTCAACCTTGATTTTAGTTTTAGCGGCAAAACAGAAAAGTACATTAAGGCTCATCTGAATAAAACTTCTCATGAAGCCACATCTTGGTGTGAACTAGGAAAAAGATTTTCTTTGAACTCTATTGCTTTCATTTGCATTTTGAAACTGAAATTTTCCCTTGAAACTCCCAATATGTTTCTGTTACCTTCAGGGAACAATAAGGGAGCCCTCCTGTGGATAATTCATCACGTTTAAATTCCCATGACCGACAAGGAAAGACTACGTAACCTAGGGGATAAAATAGCTCTATTTTAGAGCAAAGAGAGTGAGGTGGTAATCCACTGGAGGCTGTAGTTTAATTTAAATGGCTATTAACTTTGTTCCATTGGGGCAGTTATAGTTTAATTCATACTACTTTTCTGAAACAAAACAAATTGCACCAAATAAAACATCCACCCTACAAAAGATATACCAGACAAAAAAGCAGGATGGCTTTTTCAACATATTTTTATATATTATAAATGTTAAATGTTTTCCTCCAGAAAACCTACAAAGGGGCACAGTGACCTAGTGAGCATCAATGAAAGTGAGCTTGGAACACTGACCATGTGATTAACATGTGAACTGGTAGTTTCTCCAAGACTCATTTATCGGAACAAAGAAAGTTGTGGATAGAAGGAATCTCATGCATACCTCTGCCACTGGATGCAATTTAACTAGGACCCAGCCACTTTATCCCAGAAAGATGGCAGCCTTAGTGTTGATCCTTGAGACAGAAACCTTTCTACTAACAAAAGATCTTTAGACAAGTCTAGTTTGAGTTCACTCTAAAATGCCACTGGACTGTAAGCCAGTGACTCTGCCATTGAACTGGGGGCACCCATCAGGGCCTGAGATTCTTTAACTGAGACGGAGAGATTCTTCCTTACCCAAGGCAGGGAGGCCCCTTATTTGCAACAGATCCTCAGTAAGTTGCTGCTAGCGTGCTAAATTAATACGAATGAAATTAACATAGTTAATTCCTTTAGAAATAAACCATTGCCCAAGTCTAGGACTAACTTTGACCTAGCTGCATCTGAACTCCAACAGGAGTTTAGAAAGCAAGTGGGTCCACTCTGACCCTCATGAATCAACAGGAGGGTCTCTTCTTTTGCATCTTCAGTCTCTGTATAAATCATTTTAGGTTGGTTATACCTCGATTTTCCTTTTGTATGTTTCACTAATGTATTAAATAACAGAGCGGACCTCACCATTGAACTTTGTTAAGCTGCACTTTCATAAATTCATATTAAAACCACTTTTACCAATACCTTTGACAGTGATTCTTTAAGCAACTCAAATAACTCATTTGAGACAAATTGGTGTAGTCACCAGGATCCTAAATCAGGATTCTCAGCAATCTGGTGTAACCAGCAGGAGCAAGTGCTATTTGCCAAACTGCAAAAATTAATTTGTGGCTTCCAGGCAAGAAATGCACGTCACCTACTCATTTTGCAGTTAAGTTCACAATGAAAATCTTTTGGGTTTTGATGTTCTGAACAGCTGAACCTGGTGCTTGCCAGACAGCAGCGTGTGGCCTTTTGGTTCTAATGTCGACCCTAATCCTAATAAGAATTTGGAGGGTACAGTGCGTATAGTCTGCACAGTAGCAGCGCTCCCCACTTCGAAGATTCCTACCATACCACAGTCCCCAATTTCTACCGCAGCACAAAAGGGAATTTCTGAAATCATAGCGATCTGAAGACATGACAAAGCACCTCTAGAACCCACTCCCCATACAATTCACCAGTTTAATCTGTCCAAGAACTGGATGGCAGATGGTGACTAACAACTGATTAGCAGCACTTAAATGCAACACAGCCTCGTTAATAACTGCAGTACTCAATACCCTAACAGCTGCACTACAAACAGCCACACACCCATGGATAGCAGCACTAGGTGTAAAAAGTATGCTCTTTATGGTCCCCTTACAAAAGAAGGATAAAGAGAAATTTGCCCCTACTTGGGAATGTATACAATATACCTCAACAGACTTCCATGGCAGTATAAACTTTTACCTACAATTTCTCATGCTACACATGTTGAACTTTTACTGTCTCACTTCCTTAGAACTTGAAACTGTACCAATATATAGGTGATATTCTAATCAGAAGAGAGTCCCCTGAAAAGACAGGGGAAGTGGTCACAGCAGCGTGGCAAATACTACATAAAGCACAAGCTGACATTCCACCTGAGAAATATCAGGGACCAAGTACACAAGAAAAGTTTTTGGGCATTTGGATAGCAGGCAGTGCAGTGATTTCTTCCAGATACCTTAAGAAAAATAAAACAGCTGCAGATGCCCAATCTAAGAAAGAATGACAACAGTTAATTGGAACTTGAGAATACTGGAGAAAACATGTACCTGGATTTTTCTGTCATTGCTCACCCACTGTATTCACTTTTACAAAAGGGAAAACCATGGAAATGGAACATGAATAGGCAGTCAAAACCCTAATACAGGAATTAAAAGCATTACCAGTCACTGGGACCAAACACCCCCACAGCCCCTATAATAGCCAAATGGAGTTTTGCTGAACACGGTACTTTGTGCAACCTATTCCAATCTGGCCCTGACAGACCAAAAAGACCTTTATTATTCAGCTCAATTGCATTTAAACAGGCAGAATAGAGATACTTTGAGTGGCAAAAGGGACTTTGTCTTTAATTTTAACAGTAAAACATGTTGAAAAATCTCACCAGGAACAGCCTGCACAAACCAAAGAACCATTTAATTTGCTAGAAGTAATCCTAAATCTCTCATTCGCGACGCTGCTCAGTCAGGACTCTATGTGTTCCTTAGTATATCACTACTTCCTTTACAAAGCATGCCAAAGAACACAAAACTTAATTCCTCCCTCCTGAAACAGCAAAATATGCAGAAAAGGAGAATGCAAATGCCTATGACCAAGTTAACTTCTATTAGCTACTCATCCAGTTTTTTGGCTTTGAAACAACAGCAGCTCTGCAAAAAGGCCACATTCACCATCACAACACACTCTTCATTGTTTGCTGCTGGCTTCAAAGACCTTATTTAAGTGAGAACAAAAAAAAAAAAAAAAAAAAAAAATGAAAACCAAGTATTTGCCCCTGCCAGGATTTCAGCATTTAAAAAAAAAAAAAATCCAAAAAAATAAAAAATCTAATTTCTACCCCAACCTCCCCTAGAAAAACAAACATTTGCATTAAAAAAATTTCATTATTTTTTACTAGAAACTGGAAATCCTGACTTCCAGTGTAGCTAACAAAATTTGCAATTGCTCACCACCTTATAGGTCAGAGACTGTGCTCTGCAGTCTTCAGATTTATGCTTAGCTATCCTATGAGCTCAATTCACTTATGTCATATGTTGGCACAATTCTACCAATTTCAGTTTATTTCCAATAGCTTATGCCAGCACATCTCTCCAAAGGAGTGTGAACTAGTGAAAAGCATAAACCAGGCGCATTACCCTCTCTGCAACAGATGACTGCACAACACTCTCAATCCAGTTTCAAATATTTCCACTGTTTCCACTAAGTGTTTGTTTTTCAGAATCTGTTGCATCCATTCAAGAGCTCAGGTGACAGCGCTCAAAAAACCCTCCAAGTATATTTGGATACACAACCTTTCACATTCCCTCAGGAGACAATCAGAAAATCAATCACGTGCAGAAATGTGCCTACAAGAGAACTTTTCACACCTGCTGCACAGCCTCACATTCCCACTGATATATAGACCTTTGCAATCTCTAAACACATTGTAATAGCACTATCAGAGGAGCAAAGTAGCTTCCTAAACAGTGTAGGTTCAGAAATACCATTGGCATCGGAGAAACTGGCAGTTCAACCATTTATAACCAGAAGTACCAAAGGCTTGCCAGGACAACTTACCTAGATGGGCAGCTTCTTCAGGAACTAATAAAGCCATAATTCAGTACGTAACTTCTGTTCCTCTTCACTGCAGCTGCTCAGTGAAGGCACCAACCTCCATGCTATTACTAGCATTTTAACACCTCTGTGACCTTGTGTTACCACTGCTTTGCACCAGCCCATCGCATTCCCTCTAGCCTGAGCAGCCAAATTCCTGCTTGAATAACACCTTCTTTAAGGAGCACAGACTGCTAAATTAATCATAGAGGCCACTCTTAGACTAGAGAATGGAAGACAAAGTGCTTATCTTTCTTTTTGCTCTGCCAGGTTAACCCCTTCTTTTATTGCGCTTTTGAAATGGTTGCATACAAAATACCAGAGAGAATGAAATACAAAGCAACATCTTAGAGTTATAGGGATTCCTGCTGTAGAAGACAGTAGTGTAGGAATTACGCAGAGACAGGTCCATTTACCAATAGGCAAGCAAAAAAGCAGCACTGAAACTTAACAAAACACATCAATATTTTACAAACACTTTTGCAAGGAACTGAAGAATATTCAATGGTTAAAATTGTAGGGAGAACTTAATAACTTGCTCAGAACACTGAAACTAATACTCTGGTCTAGCTAAACATACTACACAGTTCTTGTGGACTGCAAGTAATCAAGGCTTGGCTTCTGCCTTCTGTTAAGGCAATTTTCTCGCAGACTTTTATAAAAGTGGAATTAAAAGTCAACAGCTTGCTATCTATAAACAGAGGACATGCAACCTATTGATATTTTTGGTTCTGATCTACTCTCAGAAAAACTGCAAATGGTAGAGGACAAACAAGTAGGGAACAAAACATGAAAATACGCTTTATTTTTCAGTTAGTCTGCCAGCATATAAGGCCTGATTTCCAAATTCATAGATTTGAGCAGAAAGATATCCGTTTCATTCAACTAAGAATCAAATCCATAATACAAGACAAGGGCAAAATGGCTGCAAACCCAGTACACAAGCAGAGGTCTCAGAATTTGGTATGTAGAGAGAAGCGAAATAATCTTATCAGAGATTCAACAGCTAATGGTACATTTTTAGGCATGACAATGTCCTCAAATGAAAAGAAAAAGTATTCACAAAAGCTAAGTGACAAGGAATTGGACATTGCTCACTAAGTTAGTACAACTGCACGGACCATGAGTCTCATCAACAGCAAGAAACAACTTCTTCCATCAAAAGAACAGTACCACACACATGGCAAGAAACGGAGCAATGAGTTTAACATCTCAGATTAGTTGCAACTCCTACGTAGGTGAAGAAACACTTTCTGTGAAAAAATCTATTTGAAATCCTAATGCACACAGGTGTGCTCAATGTTGCCTGTACCAAAAGCCACAGGAAGAGGTATAAGTCAAACTACGTGGAAGAATGATTGAAGCAGCAAAAAAGAAAACAAAAGAAAATGCTTGAAGATATATAAAAGCAGAAGAAATGAGATACAACTAAAGAAAGGAAATACCTTCATTTTAGGAGAGGAGTTCTGTTACAGTATTAGGAAAGCAGATCAGTGATAAGTGAGATAAATTAACTTGAAATCCACACATACCAAATACCTGGATTGAGAAAATAAATAT
Organism: Loriculus beryllinus; assembly: GCA_039877255.1. Taxonomy (NCBI): domain Eukaryota; kingdom Metazoa; phylum Chordata; class Aves; order Psittaciformes; family Psittacidae; genus Loriculus; species Loriculus beryllinus. The sequence continues at coordinate 23,145 of JBCJKH010033541.1, forward strand.
GTATATCCCACAACGACAGGTGTCTCAAGATTTTCCAACAATTCCTCTGTTTTGTTGTCAGCCAACAGCTACAAGAACCTCCACCTTTCTAAGCAGTTTTCTGGAAGAAGCTGCCATGGAACAGGATTTCCAAAACTTCAGAAATTCATTCCACATTAAAAAGAAGTAACTTCATGTTTTATGCTAACATTTTAATCCAGCCATATCACGTAACTGTGACTCAACAAAACTTAACCTAACACAGCACAAGAAAGGAGGAAGATAGAGGTAAAATGGCATGACACCAAGCCACTTTCAAAGAGCTTTGTGACTGGAGGCAGATTTCAGTGACTACTTTTCATAATACTTTCAGCTCTCACTTTTCACTGGAGAATGAGCCAGGGTCACAATGGTCCTGAAGATGAGGAGATAGGAATACACAATACAGAAAGGAGAGGAAAAAACAAAATAACAAGAAGATTCATGGCTGAATTTGGAATCTTTGCTGGGTTTAATACATCTCCTTAGAGATCTTAATTGCACATCAATCTTCTTCAGCTGGAGAATGAGAGGTGAATGTGCAATTCTCCAGCTTGGCACAGAGGACAAACTGGAGTTAAAGGAGAAGGAGAAAAGAAGGACATGCTCAATCCAAACTGGATTTTCTCTCCTCTTACCATGAGAAGACAAGAAGCTTTTCCTTAGCGCTTGCCAACACAGGGAAATTAACTTCAGAACAAGTAAGAATGTGACTTAACAGCATTCTGCCCATAATTCCCTTATTCTATACCTCAATTTATTTTCGGCAGTTAAGCTTAATCCAGTTCTAACCCCCAACAAAGGCATGTTCAATGCAGGGTGCCCACACAAGGAATTAGTAGAGAATAAGTATGCTAAGCTGACAAGACCTTAGCACAAAGTTCTTCATAAACCTTCATTGCCAATGTCATTCTTGTTATTCAGAGACTTAAACAGCCAAGGTAGGGAAAAGAATTATGGGAGAATATTTGCTCTCCACACCTATGACTGCAAGATAGACAAAAATTGCCCTCTACTGAAATCTCTGCTGGCCACATCCAAGCTATCTAAGCATATTCAGAGTTGCATATCCAAGATAATCTAAGAATGGAGAAAGGCCCAGTCCTCACTATGTTTAGATGAACTAGACATTAACCTCTTTAATGGTTTTAAGCTGTTCTGGATGTATATAGTTCCATATAGAACATCTAAATTTCTTACTGTATGTACTGGTTTCAGGTGGGGTAGAGTTAATTTTCTTCCTAGTAGCTGGCATAAAGCTGTGTTTTGGATTTAGTAGTAAAATATTGTTGATAACACATCAACATTTTTAGTTGTGGCTAAGCAGTGTTTATACTAAGTCAAGGACTTCAGCTTCTTGAGGCCTGGTAGCAAAAAAGCTGGAGAGGCACAAGAACCTGGGAGGGAGCACAGCTGACCCAAACTGGACAAAGGGATATTCTATATCACATAACATCATACTCAGTATATAAATCAAGGTGAAAGCTGGGGAGATGGGAGAGTGGAAGGAGGAAAAAGGCCAGTGCTTGGGAACTGGCTGGGCACTGGTCAGTGACTGGTGAGCAGCTGCATTGTGCATCGCTTATTTTTTACATTCTAATTCTTTTATTATTCCTTCCTTTTCTGCCCCACTAGACTGTCTTTATCTCTACCCATAAGTTTTCCCACTTTCAGTCTTCCAGTTCTCGCCCCCACCCCATGGGGCAGGGAGGAGGGAGGAAAGCAAGCAAGCAGTTTTGTGGTGCTTTGTTGCCAGCTGGGGTTAAACCACGACACTGTATGAACAACTGTGTGATAACAAGAAAAATTTTGGTTACAGTTTAAACTTATCAGCTCTAGGTTGGAGATTTATGTAATCAACAGTTTATTACTAACTGTGACCTTGTCAGTGTTTTATCCCACCGATTCGAAATTATTAAAGTCACTAGAGTTGAGATGAATGATCCACACTCCAATTCTCAGGCCCTTCTGCTCTCAGAGTTCATGTTCCAAAGAAATGCCAACACAGAAATGCCACAGAACATGACTCCCAACCATACCAACAATATTTTTTTTAAAGCAGCTTAGAGTCAAGCACATAAAAACACCAGTGATAAGCATTCCCAGTCTCTAATGCAGAAAACTCATACTTTAAACTACATTCCTTATAACACTATAGACTTATGTGCCCCTTAAGGCTCAGAAATAGCTAAAATTTCTTCACAGACTTAAATGGAGACTGACAGGACTAAAGTTGTGGACTATCCCTTGACGGGCAAGCAGTGACACACCTTCAGACCTTTTTAAACTGTCTTCCCCTAAGCTACTCATCAGAATATCAGAACAGCTTAGAAAAATCTAGCTTGGCTTTCCCTGTTGATGCCATTGATTTCAAGAAGAGAGACATGCACAAAGCAGGAGATGAATGGCTGCACTTTCAGTCCACTTTCTCATTACAAACTGCTCTTTCTTGCTCACTCTCTCTCTTGCATTTGAATTCTGAATAGCAAAGAATGGAGAAGTTTCTCCTGCTTCTAAAAATAATGATACTTAAATTCTCATTTCCTATAAATAGAAAAGGTGTAACAGAATCTATGAGTTCTTTGGGGGAAGAGGAGTCCTTGGTAAGTTTTAAAACCAAGCCCACATTTTGAATCTAAGCAGCATATTTGACATCTCAGGGTCTGGCATTTCAACCATAACATAAAACCTGCACTAGCAAAAAGATAAAGAAAAAGCACACTTGTCTGCCAAAAATACTCCCAGAGGCAGGATGCAAATGAAATGTCTCGTCAGCACACAGGCTTTAATGGATTTTACCTTAAACATTTACATTAACAGATGGTCCTCCACAGTCCTATAAACGCACTCTTGAATTCATTTCCATCTCACTCCAGGCCCCATTTGTCATAGGCCAAACAGTAGAATGTCACAAAGGAGTTGAGCCAGAACAGAGAAATGGGACAAACTGTGAAATGATTGGTGTCACCTACGCATACGCATTTGACCTCAGTTAAAAAGGGAGAAAAATCTAAGAGGAAAAGGAAGGAATAAGGTGATGATCATATGACCTCATACAACTAGCAGTAGGAAAAAAACCCAACCAAAAAAAAAAAAAACCAAAACAAAACAACAGCTGTGTGCTGTGAAAGTGGCCCAGACTACCTCATGTGCTTAAAGAAGGAGACTGACTGGCTTATTCAGGTCCAGAAGTTCCACGATACAGCCATGCTGCTCAGCCCTCACTTGTGGGAGAAGTAAGACTCTCAGATCAGTCCAATGCTCATGTACATGACTTCTGCTTTCGCTGAGGTTCTAAATTTTCAGCTGTGTCACAGACAGTGATATTGATTTAACCAGAGAAAGAACAGAAATGAACCCTGCTCTAGTAGGCTGGAAGATAACACCTTTTGAGCTCATCTGTGGCCAGGGTTTGCTGTAGCAGGGAAATAAATTTTAATTTGTGTCATACTTTTCTTGGCCAAATGTCAGAAAGAAATTGTCAGAGCAGAGATGCCTGCCAAAACAAAATCTCAAATGCAAGAGGAAAATACACAAATCAGTCTAGTAGATCTCAGTGAAGGACAAGAACACAAATGGATAAAAACTGGCACAAGGTGATACTTCATTATTCAGGGGATGAAGAATACAAGCAACAGAATTTGATCTACATCCTCACCAGACTTCCAAAGAAGACATAGCTGCTCAGACTGTCCCAGATGTATAATACACTGACTCATCTCGGAACATTCCTCTTAACACAGAAATATCAACTCCATTTTACAAACATAAAACTGAAGCGCATCAGAGACAAAGAAAATTGTCACATCGCAAAGGATGTCTATATTAAAAAATAAGTGAACTGAGTCACTCAAGTCTCAGGTTACTGTCATAACAGCTCTGCCCAGACTATACAGCTGTTCTTCCTTGTGCTAGCAGGAGGCAGGTACCGGGACAAACTAACAGTGTGGTCTACATTGCTTCACTGAGATAGTAAGAAAAATCACAGACAATCAATTTCCTCATTTGAGAAAGGATGCCTTTGCTTATTAAAAGAAAAGCTCACTTTACCTCTATAAATTGCTTCAGGGAATAGAATATACTGCACTTCACATTGCTTCTGTGGATTTTATACCGCAAATTTGAAAATAAGACTTATGAATGACTGCTCTACAGTAAAGCTCTGTCTTTGTAAGAAAATCCCATTGTGGCAGATTACTAAAGTATATTGTTCTGTTTAAGTCAGAGGAAGTTCACCTACTCATACAATCTTTATACTGAGTCTTTCAGTCTAAGCCAAAATGTAAGGCAGTTGTGAAAAGTACTGCTTTTCATTCACCAGTAATGCTACCATTTCACACAGGTTCTTGGGTTGCAATTTAGTACAGCCCAATAACTTCACAGGTCTTGCACCAGAGTATCCAGGTGCTTTGGAACAGGGCTTTGTTGAGCAAAATTTAAGGCCACATTCTTAAAAATGTATTTTTTTTTGCATTTCACACTTTGGAAAACATGTACAAATTTGCCATGCCACCTATATTTCAGAGGCTAGTCAGTAGAAAGCCAAGCTTCATAAAACACAGAAACAGAAAAACTAAATTCTTCTCCAAAGGTCTTGTACTTGGGATTTGTGACAGTCACACATTCTTTTTGTTCTCTAGACTTTTAACAGCATCTGCCCTGAGGAAAACCTCTGCCTCTAAAATGAGTCAGCTGAATTCATAATCTAGAATTTCTAATTTTCCATCATCTCCTTAGCTAAAAACCCTGCTGGTACATAGCAATCAAAGCAAGTCACACTTACCAGAATGGATACAGGAAAGCTGCTTGGGCACTGTGCTCAGGGAAAACACTTCCCTTGCCCTTCTTACAAACTTACGCTACTTCCAAGTATAATTAAGGAACTATGTCAACAGAGGAAGAACAGCCTTGTAGAGATGACCAGCTATATCTTTTATAGCTGGATCTTTTCAGTATTAACAATAACATTATTGTAAACTCATTAGGCATTAGCAGATTGCCCAAACCAAAACTGGCTATGATCTTTAAGTATTTTCAAGTTCAATTAATCAGTTGATTATTAAGGCTATTTGTTAGAATTTGTTCTCATTTAGGCTTTGGCTAGGCAAGAAATATGGTGTATTTTACACTTTCAGCTTGTATATAATAAGGAAACAGGTTATATAGCATTGAGACTGGTTCTTCAAAGATGTGATAACAAAACATTTTTGAGTAATGACTGTAAGAGGAATGAGACTACCATCATGGGACTCAACGGCCCAAATGTTACACTGCAATAATATTCACTTTCAGCAGTTAAAATGCAAGCCCTAATGTTGCTGCACTCCTTCTCCACTAAATTCAGTGAATATCTGACAGGATTGCAGAGAGAGGGGTTTTACGCACCACCTTATCTTAAAGGCAGCCATCAGAACTTCTCAAACCTCAAGGCCAGCATGGTCATTGTGAAATTCAGCCACCACTGCTTGCAGAAACCATCTCTGGTTTCATGCCAGGTTTCCTGTCCCTCCTCACTGCTCCTTACACCCTCTCAAACAATCTGGGGAAAGAAAATGCCCTCATGCCTTCAATACTGGCTACTGTGTTTCTGTTATTATAACCACATTTCTGTCTCCTGCTTTTAAAAATCAAACATATCCCACAAGTTTTAGCAAACTGCATTTCTTCAATAAACATGCCAGTCATCTTCCAGCAGCCAAACTTCTCAATAATTATTAGCTAGGATACTAGAGATAACCTGCACTGAAGGATTAGTACAGGCATCTAGAGATAACCTGCACTGAAGGATTAGTACAGGCATTACAGTACGTGATGCAGTGCCTAGGGCAGTGGCACTAGACAGATGTCGAGGGTATTTTTACACCATTAGAAAACACACATCAACACAAAACACTGCTTTAAGCAGCTTTTGTGTGTATATCTTGAGGGAACACGGGTGACTTCTACAGAAGCAGCTCTACCCTCCTAGCTCTTCTTAGGGCAAAGGCTTCATAATGGGGGACAAGTTGTCTCCATTAGCAGGTACTGGCCTTTGTAATGGTGGCTAGAGCACATCCCCCACGGAATTCTCCCCTGAGCCACCCCCATGTGCCAACACTACACGGAATTCAAATCCTGGAACAGAACAAATGCTTAAATACAGCTCTGTTCTTTGCAGAAGCTTTGTGGATGCCCTGCTCACACTTTTCATGTCATTTTGACTCAATGGTAAATTGAAAGACAACATCACACTCTACTCCTGAATGAGATCACGGTAGTGAGTGTACTTCCAGCCATTGCCACCAAGACGAATTTTTGCTCATGAATCTTTTCTATTCTTTCAAGGAGTGGCAATTTAAGCAAGTTACATTTACAGCATTGATTCTGCAGAGGGAGGGAGTGCACAGTGAGCTATGACTGCAACTGATGGGTCTCAAGGGAGCTAAAACACAGATGTCATAAAAAGCCATTTCAGAAATTGTACACAAAGACACAGCTGTGCAGTGGGAAGGAAAACAGGTGGCACCAGCATCAGAGGCTGGCAGAGAATGGAAATAAACACACTGCCTCGCTTTACAGTGCAACATCGCCACAAGAAACCTTCAGAATGGACCCCATTAAAATGGCTTCTTAGAAATGACCTCTTTCTCCACTGCCTCTGAAGAAGATGCTGAGATTAAGAAGCCCTCTTCAAACAAAGCCTCCTCAGAGCACAGAGTGCATTTGTCCATGATCTGTGAATTTACACAAGCTACCAAAGACTTGTGAAGTCAGCTGGAGTTAAGAGCCCCTTAGCAATATACTAAATCAGTCCAACACTCACCCTGGAGTCCTCTACCTAGAAGCAGCTGTTTTTCTACTGCTTTTGTTCAGTTGCCTGAGGTTGAACAGGCCTTTATTATACCCCACTCCCAGTGTTAGGTCAAGAGACACTAACTGAAGCAGTGCAGGACCCAGGAGTTATGTTACTGCCACTTTATGGTCTATTCACAAGAGCAGACTGCTTCCTTACCCTCTAATCTGTTATTTTGCAGACAAATTCTTTCTGTAGAACACATTTTGAAAGCCATGCAGATCTCTCTTCAGTGGCTAGACCAGATTTAAGGGCAGTGTGATCCTATTAGGATACGAGGTCATGCAATTTACTGCCATAAATCAACTGCCTTCGTTGAGGTTTTGAAGGTCAGAGCAGTTCCATCTGAGGCAGTAGGGAGTTCACAGGTTCACTGTCTTCTAATACCTTGCAGTATTTTTAAAGTATGTTCTGAAAAGCAACACCAATAAAAGTGACAGTGTAGAGCTCCCTATTTATTCTTTCTGTGATGCCAGTTCAAACTGTCTGAACAGACACTCAAAAAGCCAATGTACCCTTCTGTCCTGTACTTTGTCTCTTCTGTCACCATCCACGATACACATCCTGTTTTGGGAGCACAGCTGGCAGTACTGGTGCAGTCACAATAAACACACCAGAAGGCTCATTCTGTCCCTTATGCTTTGCAAAGGTATTAAATCTAATTTTTTTTTAGAAGGGTACAAGTATCACCCAAATAGGTAAATTGGAACCAGGTCTGTGGCATCTGTGCTTGTTTCAGATGTGCTTTTTTAACTCCATGTATGCCAAAAAGTTACAAAGTAACTTTTAGCTTTACTAAATGCTAAAAGTATTAGCATTTAGCATATAGCATATGTTTATGTCTGACTGTAGAAAGATTTGTACTTCCAGCCGCTTCTCAAAATCTCTGATGAAGGTGTCAGGCTGATCATAACACAGACACCAGTAAAGCACGAGTTAACTTAAGAACATTTTAAAAGTATGACAAAAATGGGAAGTGTATGGAATAACCTTTGATATCAATCTTTTCTCCATTAGCTATCCATATTTTATGCCACAGTGAAAAATTTTGATAGATACAGTAGGAATATGCTGGGATTTATTATGATTAGAAAACGACTCAATGCTAGTCTAATAGCAGATTTCCAAATATTTATAGGTTTATGATCAATAGCACCTTCTTCCATATTATTTCCAATTATTCTGATGGTACAAGCTGCAGCTTACAGAGGTCAGTCACCCAAGTTCAACACACAGCACTTACGGAGAAAACAAAAGTATGCCTGGTCGAAAGAAAACAGATTTTAGAAGAAACAGAGTTCAGGACAACTGCGGGAATCAGAGCAGAAGCAGCTTTAAAAAAAAAAAGCCTCTCCCCTGCCCCCGTGACCACCTTCACTGACTGCGTCTCCAGATGGAACTTGTCTTGCCCCAACTGCTGGAACTCTCACCATCCCAGCTTCACTGTGATCCCTCCTTTGACCTCCACAAAGCCACTGCAAAGTTTTGTTGGTAATCTACATTATAAATTGGATGCTTCTCAGATATAAAACATATGAAATAACCAAGGAGTTAACAAAAAAAATTATTCATAATTAATTGAAAATACAAAACAAAGCTTGATGCTGAGCAGCCTTGCACTCAGGCCATCAAAAGACAACAGAGGTTGGGAAAAGCAATCTTGCAAAGAAAGCATGGGCACAGTCAGTACAGTAGTATTAAGCCAGGCTATTTTGCAGATTCTTTGAAACATTGGAAAAAGACATATACGGACTTTGGGAGAAATCTAATTCTTTAGTCTTATTTATCTGTAAAGATAATTATGAGTGTGTAAACCACCAAAACATGCAGGCTGTCAGAGGCTGATATAATGCAATTTGGGTATTTCTGTTTTCTCAGGGCAGCATTCAATCCAGTTCATATTAAGTCCCTCAGAGCACCTGTTATGAAAGGCATGGAGCACACAAATTCCTTTAGCGACAGTGGTGAGAGCCAAATTCCTCACAGTGACTGCAGGGGTAACAAGGCAAGTGAATAAAACTTTTTACCTCAGTACATAAAATCAAATTCCTCACATGTGAAAACCCTGCCCCTGCATTTTCAGGGGAAAGTAGGGATAAATAAATAATATTGGATAATATTTAATTCTTCTCAGCCTGCTGTGGCTTTGGCTCAGCCCTGCTACAAATGGTTTGCACTCATTTAGCCAAGTGTGGCCACAATCCCATTTGCATTCAAAGATGCCTGGCTCTACTAATTTTTACATCTCAAAGCAATGGATCTCAGAGTACACAGCAGGCTAAGCTCTGGCTATTGATTACTGCTTAGCAGAAACTACCACAGTCCTGTTTGGCCACAGGCCAATAACACCAAATTCCTTTATCTCCCTTCTCCCCACAGTCTCCCCTTTGACTAACACACCAGAGCACCAAAATGGCTCTTTGTAAATCTAATTGAAACAAATGCTATTGACCCAGACACATTTGCAAGTAAATCTGGTTGGACCTCAATCAGAGAGCATGTATTTGACACCAAATTATGCTTAAGTGCCGCAGCAAGAAAAATGAGAACCATGCTCTGGCAGCTAGAGAGACAAAGGGAGGACTTAATTAAAGGACTAAAACATATGCCATCCAGCCGAGCAAATGAGATTCAGAGCTGAAAAGGAGAAGTGCAGGACTGCCTCTAGATGACAGGAGTCTAGCTCTAAGATTTGTTGCCCTCCAAGAATGCCTGGGCACAGAGAAAGATCTTATGCTGCTGTGAAAAGGGCAACGATCAGAGACGGAGGTTAGGGGAAAGTAAACTGCACTGAAGGAGACCTAAAAATGTCACCTTGTCTTCTCAGTACGGATTTTTCCGTCCAAAACTGAAAAGGAGGAAAGCACAGTTTGCAACTGCTGCTAAAAGGAATTACCTTCAGAAGGGCCCCAGCAATGCTACAAGTCAGTGCAATGCATCTACCTGTCCTGTCCTCACTCGGATAATAATCAGCTAAACATTACTGAAACAAACACAAATTCCAGCAACCGCAACTGCAGTTGACAGCCAAATCACCTGTACAATAACCTCACACAGCACAAGAGACAAGGAGGTCCTGAGGGGGAAGGTAAGACACCTCTTCACCATGGCTTCTGGAACCACAGCATGTAACAATCATTGCTAGCTACAGTTTAAAAGAAATAAAATCATTATGTCCTCAATAGCCTAGAGACCAAAACAATGGATGACATTCCTTCAAAAGAAGACAAAAAAAAAAAAAAAAAAAAAAAAAAAACCACAAAACAAAACCCCCCCAAAACCAAAAAATAAACAACCCCCCAAAAAAAACAAAACAACAAACCCACACCCCTCCATAAAGAAAACCCAAAAACACACAAACAAACAAAACCAAACTTCGTCCATTTTCACCACAAACAGGCTAAAACAGCTTATATTTTTTATTTAACTGCGCTTGTTTAGGAGTAATATCAAAATAACTATGCCAATATAAACGCCAGTTTAAACATATTTCTTTATGTTGGTACAGTAACAATGGCAAACTACTGTGCTCTGCATTTGAGGTCTTCATGCCTTTCTCTCTTTACTCACTTTCTATCATGGTGACACTTCACTGTTTGCAATAAATACAGTCAATGAAAGTCAAGTTTCCAACACCTGTCCAAGCACTAGCAAAATACCCTCCCCTTCAAGGATTAAAATAAATTTGAGGAATGAACAACCAAACCTCCTAGGCTGGCATGGCCCAATGAATTTTCCAAACCTAAATCCTCTGTTCAAGCCCTCCTGTAAATCACTGCAGCCTCTGCTGTTGTCAGTTCTGTTCCACTGAAACAATGCAGGCAGTCTCACAGATTACTGGGCAAGCTCCACCTCTGATACGTTTGCCTGTCACATCCATGAACACAACATGATATGGCAGCAGCGATGGCAAGGCAGGGGTGGTGGTTGGGAATTCAATACAGTTCACAAACTGCAGTGCACAACATCCATCAGTGCAAACAAACCCAGTCCACAGTTCTCCAAGCCCAGCCTTCACAAGCAGGAGCAGGCAGCTTCCCAAAGTTGTCCCGTGTCCTGCCTCTGCTTTTTGCCCAAGCCCTAAATCTCCAGAGCAGGTAAGAGCAGTGTCCTATGGAAAAAAAACTGTTTGCAAGCAAATGACTACTCTCCCATAAAGTGTGACTTACTGGACTATATGG
>JBCJKH010033559.1:0-17838 GCA_039877255.1 Loriculus beryllinus
CCCAAGGATGTGCTGGAGATGGTACACCTCAAAGCACCTGTGGGTGAGGCTGTGCTGGGGCACATACATCTCTGAAGGCACTGTAGCCCGTGGATAAGAATGCACTGGAGCAGGTGTACCTCAAAGCAGCTGTGGCTGTGAATAAGTCTGCACCACAGTAGGTATACTCCTGGAAAGACTGTGGCTCACAGATCTTTTCAACCAGCATATATGATATTGAATAATATATATATATGCAGAAGATTGCTAGAATGACAATACAAATGGCTGTTTTTCTCCTATGCACTGGAGCAGGGGCACCAGCGGTGATTAGTTTTGTCACTAAGGCAACTACTGGCAGAGACAGAGGAAAAAAAGGGTATTACAGAGCAATTCTATGGCAGCTGTACAGCAGCGTCTCTAACACAAAAATCCTTCCTTTCCTTGGACATGAACACCTGGTTTACTGCATGTGAAATTATTTACCCAGGCAATAATAAGGAGAAGACAATGACTGTGGAATATAAAAGAGGTGAAGCTGCTTGCTGCAGTATAGTCTGTGCTTTTTCTCCATCGAGGCATGTGTTTCATGACGAGATAAATATGAATCAGTTTAAAGCAAGGCAAGATGCCTCCCTCCTACCTCCCCCGCCCACTTCCCCAACATAACACAAAACAGAAGCTATACAATCATGCCAGAAAGAGAGAATCAATTACATGTCTGTCTCAGGAACAAGAGGAGCCTATAATGCAGATGCTTTTACAGCTGTGAGTACTGCTGATGATTTAATGGTTTAGGATAGTTGATCCCTAGCATAGTTGGGTTTTTTTTTCAGATGGAGGGGAAAAATGTTTGGGGGAAAGGGAAAAGAAATAAATGTAAGGACAAAAGGATGTGAGCTGCCATAAAACATTTCTATTTGATAAGGCATAGCACTTAAAAATGATGTTTAACAAAGACAGTTTGGAGAGAGACCTAACACAGAGAACAGTAAGCCCAGCTCTTGCTGAGTCCTCACTGGCTCTGGAGGTGCTGCTATACCCTGTATTCACAGTGATTCCCTTTTTTGCTTTGCTGAGAGCAAATGATCAAAAGCGAATGGAGTATAGACTGAAATACAATTCAAAGCTTTGTTTCCTGCACTGGTAAACACTTCTCCCTTCTAACTACATTAACCATGCTGTCAGAGTATCAGATTTGCTATTGATGTCTTTATTGTAATATCAAGTCAGGACCCTTCTTGCTCCCATTATCTAATAATGAGACAGCAAACAGCTAACCTTGGTATTTAGGAGTTCAATGTATATTATTTATCTAGCAAGATCATATTAGAGTCCAGCCCAAACAAGAAAGTATCAGGACACTGGCACTTATTTTTCTTTCTCTCTTCTCTGCTACAACATGTTTAAGACTGACTTATATCATAGTACAAACCAGACAAATAAAAGCAATGGTTGATTATTTATTATTATCCCTATCAACATTAGCAGAAGAAATATTTTGAAGGGCTAAATAGCAGAGGAGGAGATTACAGTAAGGTAGTGAAATGTTTCACCTCTAGGATTACTTAAAATACAACCAGGAGTGAGAACTCCATTATGTAAATAGAGGTGCCTGTAGCATAAGAAATACCCTAGGTGATCTCACCTGAACTTCCAGTTGCCTCATCAACAATGACTAGCTCTGCTGTAGGTTCTGTGTCACACCTACGAGCTCAGTACAGATGTGTGGGCACTAAGGACATTACTCTGGATGTTTAAAGATGGATTTCAAATTGGTCATGAATACAAGAGTAGGTATTCCTGTATTGATCAGTCAGTGGTTTTGTGTAGCCTCAAAATCCATAGTTTATAATTTTCCCAAATGTTAAGATCAGGTAGCTGGCAGATTTAATAGATGATACATAAAAATAGTAATTTTATTGCTAATATTAATAATATTATCATTACTGATGCATGATTAATCATACAAATAGATTTAGTCTTTTCTCTTTTCCCTGCACAGTTATGTCTTGGAATATTTATCTGGTATAATGACTTTTTATTTTTAAATCTAACTTGACACATATACTTACTCATATCCTCAGAATTACTTGGCGTGGATGTTTTTTTGCCAGTAATGTCAAACCCAGAGTAACTTTTACTAAAATATATTATCTAATTTTTTATACTCTTCAGAAAAGTGGAGGTTATTTCAAATCTAAAGAGACTAAAATTTGCTGGTAGATCTCAGATTCACAGGTGATGTAAATAACCACAAAGATTTTACGTGCATTCACTGGCATTTGTCAGATTTGCTCCTGCTGAGGTATGGGATCAGTAAGTCTACCATTTTCTGACATTACTACTGTGGGGGGTTTTTTGTTGTTTTGTTTGGTTGGTTTTGTTTTTGTTTGGGTTTTTTTTTTTTTTTTTGGTTGTTGTTGTTCTTTGGTTGGGTTTCGGTTGGTTGGGTTTTTGTTGGGTATTTTTTTTTCCATTTCTGTTCATTAGGCTTTCCTATCCCTACACTTGTAAATTCTTAAGAAAATTTCAGATTTTGAAATCTAAGATTCAGAGACAAGTACAGCAAATATCACTGCTAAAATGCCCCCATGAGACAAAAAAAAAAAAAAAACAAACCAAGCAAGAAACAATTAAATATGCAGAACTGCAGTGATTTAGACTGCTACTAGAAACATCTCCAGGGTAGAAATTCAGGTCACAGTGTTGCTGATATTGTAGTTTTTCAGAATGTGTGTAGATGTGTGTGAGGGGAGATTATTCAAGTAAGCACCTTCCAAGCATGATATCTCCATGTACAAATGTGGAGAACCTGTTGCCATTTCCTTTTCTATCTTCTCATCGCTTGTCTGAAAAAGAAGGGAAGAAACTCAAGATGGTTCAAATTGAAGCACAGATCCTCTAAGCCTTAAGTCATGGAAAGAGAGTATGATATAGACCAAGGTGGTCACAACCTCCACTGGCTACTAAACCAAAGGTGGATGTTCTAACATTATGTAAGTTCTTCAAAGAGCTCATCTCTGAGGTGTAATATACACTTCAAAAACTACTTAGCTCTAAACTGTGAACTCCAGCCCAGTGCTTTATCTAGAGTCTAGCAACTAACTACTGAATTTGGCTTTAGCATTTGAGCAGGTAAAAATAATTTTCTATGACTTATAGTTGAGCAAAAACCTTCTCTTAGATTCTCAATGCTCACACCTAAAGGCTTCAGGAGAAAACAAAATGCATATTTAATTCTGAAAACTTCTATTTCTCATATCAGTTGGCATCACAAAAGAAACAAAACCTTTTCCTGCATGCTTCACCACACTTTTATTTTCATAAACAAAAAATGTGCAAATAAAGAATAAAATCAGCTTGGCTGCCAAGTCAGCTGCTGTTTTCAGGCCACTGACTTCAACTACAGTTTGTTAGAAGAACACTGGGTCTCAGTCCATTTTTTTATCTTGGAGAAATACACTCAGGGCCTTTTTTTCTTCATGAGAAACTTAAATCAGCTGATCAACGGCACAGAGTTAAATCATAGAATTGTAAATATATTCCTAACAGAAAAGAATAGCAATTCTTGAAAATGAGGTCTGTTGCTCAAGGAGAGAAAGCAAATGGTAATCAGATTAAATATAGAGGGAATATTTGTAGGAGCTTGAGTCCAAAAGTTTCTGTCCTTGGGTTGTTTCCTATGTGAAATAGAGAAATGTACAGCAGTGATTAGAGTGGTTGCAGTTGGACCGGTTTGAATGATCTTCCTCAGATGTAGCACATCACTATCTTATTTTATTCCAGCGATATGATGAAATAACAACTGAAAAACACATCTTGGCAGATATTAGCCCACCAACAGGTTGAAATTCCCTGAAAATGTGAAGCAGTCGTTCCATAAGGGAAATGGTTTACATCTGCAAGACCTTGTTCTAGGCCAGTTAAGGAAATACTGCGACAGAGAATAATTAAGAAAAAACAGGTTTCATGGAAAGGCCAGAACTTTAAATGTTTGTGTTCCTTTTACTCATGTTAAGTCAACCATAGTGTTTGTAACTTGAAGAATGTACAACACCCATGCTGTTGCATTAGAGGCAAGGTCTCTTCACAGCCATATGTCAGTCCTGTGTTTTCAAGTACCTGCTCAGCATTTCCTTTAAAACACATTAGTTTGCTATGGCACATAGCAGGGGTTTCTTTAGAAGAAAATTAATCATGTCCTATATATTAACTCTGTGGACTTGATGTGCATTGATTATAAGGGAGTATAGGCTGACTGGGTAATGTGAATGTCTGCATTTAGTCAGGACTGCTTTTGGTGAGATGACATTAACTGCTTCGCTATGCTTTGAGAAGGCTGAACAGTAGTCTGATGACTTGATGTCAATAGTGAAGGCAGCTGAGAAATATTTGCTACTGATGTTTCTCGTTGATACTTTACATGATTATCTTGAAAGAAAGGGAGAGAACCTTGAAGATGGAAAAGTGGTGGATGCTGGAGGCGAATGTGGGCATAATTGCTGAATATTTTGAAAAGCTATGAAAATCACCTCACCATTTGTGAGCAAAGCCTGGATTGTAATTACTAAACTTAACGTAAAATATATGTGATAGTGAGTCAATAATTTTCATGCAATGGTCTTAGTATTCTTTGCAAGAATTTCTATGTGCAGTTTAAGCAAGGGTTTGTTTAGATTTGGATTTGGAAAATAGGGTAGGAATCCAACTGCAACGGTTTAAGTTTGAACATAAAAACATTTCAATGAATTTCACAGTAGGTCAAATTTAAGGGAATTATATCCACTCACCCCTTCTCCAAATCAACATGAAAAAGCAAAGGAATGGAAAGAAGTTCCATCTTTTGTTGATAGAGGGAAGTCTGCAATAAATCTGTTGTGGTGAAGGCTGTATCCCAGAATGTCAGGCAAACACCATTTTTAACCAAATAGTCCTTTCATCTGAATTGATTTTATTTCCCCAAGATAGACCATGGTCTAAGAAGGAATCTGCCCAGCAGGGTTAGAAATTTGACAGAAGGAATTTGAGTGGGTTTTGGGAAAAAAAAGGTGGACATAACTACTCATAAGGACTTTTCAGTTCTCAAGTAGCACAGCAGCCCATTGACACTGTGTCTGCCCAGATGTTTGCTTCCTTCCTCTTTGTCATTCCCAGGAGCTATGTTTCCAAGGTCCCAGGCATTTTTCTTGCCCACTTCTTTTTTTTTTTTTTTTTTTTTCATGCTTCAAAGTCCTTCTTTCTTTACTGAAATCATTTTTTCTTTTTTTTTTTTTTTTTTTCTTTTTTTTTTTCCGGGGCATTAAAATGTTTGGTTTTGAAAGTGGTTTTGCTTCATGTTTTTTCCTGTAATAAGGCTTGGCCAGCTGGTCAATATAATCACTCCAGTTTGTGGTGGTTGTGATCTTTTCAGCTGTTTTGTGGGAAAAACTAAAAAATTGACAATAAAAGATTGAGGTGGGAAATAAACTGTCATCTCCTTGCAAATAAGAATAACGTTACTTTTCACTCCATTCATGAACATGAATTGTTCCTAGATTTTGGTGAACTTGCAAACAGAATGACTTTTTTTTCTTTGAAGGGAAGATTTAATAACTATTGGTAAGATTTTGGGTGGCATCATCAGAGACTAACTAGCAAGCATATAGTGAACACAGACTAATGTAGTGCTACACTTGGGCATGGCTGAAAAATTATCTCCTCAGAGAGGCACTGGATGAAGCAGAAAAGTATGCTGCAATTCTGCCTGCAGGCAAGTGTGCCTTGAGCAGGAAGGTAAATGAACTGCAAGTTAGGACAGTAGGGGTGAGAGAGCTGTCAAGTTCAACACTGCATATGGCTTAAAATGAGGCTTGGGGGAGCTTTAACATTTATTTATCAATAGAAATTGATAATTTACTGTAGCTACTGTAGAACTGCATTTACTTGACTGGCCTGTCAGGGATATAATTTTTATTGGTACTATAAAATCTCTCTTAAAAAATTACTTATGACAGTTCTCCTCAGTGGCTGATCCAGGAATGCCAAATAAGAGACAACATCTTACTGCATGGTAGAAGTACGACATAGCCAGGAACAGCCCATTGTTAAATAGAAACATAAAGGACAGCTTCTATCTGAGCATTGGAACTAAAGTGGACAGGGGATGTTTCAGGATGTGAGGCAATGGGCAAAACCAGAATTACAGAAAATTCAACTTAAGCATAAAAAGACTTCTTTACTGTGAGGGTGAGGTTGAACAAATGCCAGAACAGGTTGCCCAGGGAGACTGTGGAGTTTCTGTCCTTGGAGATAATGCAAAATCACATTAGAAATACACCTGGGCAACCTGACCTAGTTGATTCTGCTTTGATTGGCACAGTCTGTTGGAGACTTCCAGACGTCAATTCCAACCTCAAATATGTTGATGTTGATAAACATCTTTATTATGTTTAATAAAGATTAAATCTGGAGCCACAGAACATCAACAGGTATATTCATAGAATTATAAAAGCATTAAAGTTATGTGGTTTAGGAGTGAGAAGATTAGAAGGATGCATAACTAATTTTTAACTATAAGGTTTTTCTCAAAGCTGCTATATTTCATTCATTCACATTCTATCTAAAGCTAACTGAAAAATTATTCCAACATTGTACAAGAAAACCTGTGACTGGTAGCAATGCTGTTTATTGATGGAAGCCACTCTGTTCCACAACACTGTTAGTTAATGTGAAACAGACTTACAAGCATAGACAGTATTTTCACTGCACAGTATATGTGATTGCTTCCAGAAATGAACTTTTAGCTTTGTCTTTTTTGAGCATTCTTCTGAAACAAAAGAGGTACTAATTCATTTCTCATATTTGGATTAAAAAAATATTCTATCAACCTATCACTATCCAACAGTATGTAAATTTCCTGACAAAATAAAATGCATTGAAGTGTCAAAAATTGCATTAGCTTTTCTATGATGACAAATATAATTGTTGTTGATTTCCTGAATTTGTTAGCTTTTTTGTTTTCTTTAAAAATTTAACTGCCTTTTTTTTTTTTTTTTTTTTCTGGGGGTGGAGGGAGAAGGAACAGATGGAAATGTGGCTAAATAGAAATATTTCACAATGCACTGCATTAAAAAAATTATGATCTTGTACAGTACCAGAATGTTTTAGATGTCAGATATGGATATTTGGGAAATGATGTCCTGCAAAATTACTCACGATTTTATAGAATTAATGTAGTGACATGTTAAATATGCCAAAAGAAGCCCACACACAGACACTTGCACATTGTGATATTTGAGCAATGATCCATTAACAGTGTTTCCCTAAAATATTTTCATGTGATTAGGGGTTAAACAGATGAGAGAGAGAAAAGAGAGATGATAGGATGTTGTACCTTAAAGTGCTTTTTTGACTCTCACCATCTTCTCTTTGGAGAGGGTTTTAAAAACAGACACTGATTTTGGAAACCCATCATCTACTATACAGTCAGTTCAAATTCTATAATTAAAAATTGCAGTGCTTGTAATGTCTTTTGAATGTATTGGTCAGGATACTTACTTTCATCTCTTTTTCATGGAAAGAAATAAGTAGCAGGTTTATAGTATGAATAACAAAAAATATTTTATACAGCTACACTGTAGCATCTCGTCTCTTGGTTTCATTTCCAAATAAATTTTCAAATACAGATTCATATATTTAGCCAAAGTGAAAAGTGGGTATACATAGAGTGAATCATTGACAGTTTACCAGAGCAGTCATCTGCAGAAATAAGCATTTAAGTGGTTTCCACCCTTCCCAGATGTGAGCCTGTTTGTCATTCTGCTCCTCTATTTCTGTTGAGCTGGCAGCTTAAAATATCAGTCTGGTGATTTGAATACAATATAACTGTCTGACAAGGTTTCCACTGTATTTCTAGGCATTGTGGTCCCTCTCAGAGGAATAATTTTTAATTTAGAGGGCAACTAGTCTAAGAACAAATAGTTATGGTGAACTACAAATCAAATAAATGCAATTTTTATGAATGAAAAATTAAGTAGCTTGAAAATTTAC
Organism: Loriculus beryllinus; assembly: GCA_039877255.1. Classification (NCBI taxonomy): domain Eukaryota; kingdom Metazoa; phylum Chordata; class Aves; order Psittaciformes; family Psittacidae; genus Loriculus; species Loriculus beryllinus. The sequence continues at coordinate 8,011 of JBCJKH010033559.1, forward strand.
AGGCAAAAAGTCCTATTTACTATTATCCTCATGTAAAACTGGTTCAATTCCTTTAGAAGCAGGTTATCCAACTGCTGACTTTTTATTTTATAATTCCATATATCACCAAGAAGCCTTAACTTCAGGACGGAAAATTATGACAGTCAACATCCCCAGAAACATTTCAGGATTAGGAAAAATATTCCACTCCACATCTGTCCAAACCCAATACTTTTCATTGAAAGCCAAAAGGAAAAGTTCTGTCTGAGAAAAGCCAGGTTTGTGACCTTTGCCCAAAAGCATCAAGGGCACTTCAGGAGTTAAAATAATGATCTTCTGAAAGTCAATCAGTCCACCTAGGTCAGTTCCCATTCTCAAGGCAATAGAGGAAGTCTATTGAAGAACTTTAAACTGGTCCTGAGATAATTTTGGTGTTATCAGCCACCCTACTAAGGACCATTCCTTCTGTCATGAGCTAGCCAGCATTTCACTTTAACATGCTGAAATATGTGGCCATGTTTAACATACTTATTAAGAATTCGTCTGGACTTGACTCCCTAAGCTTTCATTTCTCTGAGTTTCCCTGCATGGGCTAAAATTCAGCCTTTACTGTGTGAAAAAAATGGATTAAAAGTCCTGTCCAACTTGTCATCCACTGCACTCAACTCCCACAAAATACACACTGACATATTTTTTAGACTATATGATTTGAAAAACAGAGGAGTTGTTACTGAACCTGGAACTTAAAGAATAATAAATCTTCATTGGCCAAAATTTGCTTTCTGACTCATGATAAGGAAGAATATGATTCATAAGAGTCTCTTGTGATCTATACTCGGGTGTACACAGTTTGTCACAGAAGAATTTGCTATAGAGGAAAATGGAGATGTGAGTGAGGTTGAAATATAACATCTGGAACCAATCAAGAACATTTAGATAAGTCACTCTGATTGACAGCCACTTGGTTGATTAAAAAAATCCACATTTTCCACAGAAAACAGTCTTTACCAAGAGTGGCTCCAGCTGAAAGTATCTGGCAAGCCCCACTCACCACTGCACTGTTGTTAACATGTAACAGAGTAATCTGTCTTAAAAATGAGCATCAGTTCATCCTGTGATGAAGCGCAGCCACACGCAGTTGAACATCACATTACGTGAGTGCACCAACACATAGAAAATACATTGCAAATGCAAAAGTAGGCATACATGCTTAAATTCTCAGTCTTACAAATTGATAATACTCCTTCCTTTCTCTGCAGCAGTGCAAATGGTTCAAATATCAAATTCAGTATTTAAAAATCTGAACAAGCTTTCTACATACAGTATGTATGTATTTGCCTTCTGTTCTGTCCAGGACTGACTGATCTCCTCACTTTCTAATACGATAATTTTATTCACACACTATTATAGACCTTTGGATGTTAGTCACACCATGAGATGCATGGTGAGCCCAATTAGGAGCATTCACATTCCAGTCAGCTGTTTTTCTCTCTTTTTTTTTTTTTCATTGCTTGTTTGTCTAATGGTGATTAAAGTTGCAGTACCACTCATTAGTGAAGTGTATTAAATCGTAATATCAATAACTGACACAGGACTGCAGTAGAACTGGCTGTTCCACAAATCTATAAAAACATGCCAAATAAAGCTTTCTAGACATCACGTCTCCAGGCATGGTGAAAATGTTTACTCCCTGCTTCCTAGCCTGGTTCATAATCAATGTAAGGGATATAACAAATGAGTGCTTGTTAGGAACAGTAGAACTATGCTCCATGCTTCCAAGTAAAAGTGCCTTTACACTCAGAGGTGCCAGGATAGATTTTCCTGCTTTTGAAGGGGGGAAAGAAAGTAAAAAAAAGAAAATTAAAGAGTACAATCATTTCACCTCTTCTACTTGAATTTCTTCATGAGCCATCACTGACAAATTGTGAGAGGTCAGGGGTCTGATATATACTTAAAGAAGTTCTTTATTCTTATAAATTATACTAAGGATCTTGGTTTAATACTTAGGTATCAGCCTGAGGCATTTTTCGCTTTGGGGACTTGCTGTGACAGATGCTGTATAGAGATGTAAAGAGTAACTGTCCTTACCATAAAGACCTCATAAAACGTAACAGATGGGTGAAATAAAAGGAAGTTGAAGATGGCACTGAGAGAAATTAATAGAGAGTAAGATTACAAAATTAATGGGATTTTTTAGCCCAAAAGAGGAAGATGAAAATTTTAAAAACCAGCTTGAAGAAGTAATCACAACTTATGATTAAGCTACTTATTACTTGACAGCTGTGTGAGCTTACTGAAAAAGAAATCTGTGTGTGCTTATTTGTGTGTGGGAAGGGGATGACTTAATTTTATGAAGAAATATGGGATATGCAATCATGTTGTTTATCTCTGTCTATTTTAATAATTTTTCACCTAATAATGGCAGATTTCAGACAAATTTGATAAAGTATAAGAATTTTAAAGATGTCGCATTCCAACATGAAAAAGATCAGGATGACATGCAGTGAAGGGTTTGCAGGTAGCCTGAGCGTCATTTCTTTCATGTCAGTGGTGAAAAGTTGAGGCAGTCTCTATTGGTCCCTTACCAGCTGACCAATCAGCACTATTGTCTCTTGCCCAGAAAATTCAGAAGATGCATTCCTATTACTTTATCATAGCATAAAGTATGTATCTCTACAAAAAATATTACCAGGCTGTTGTGTCAACAGCACAGGTTCTGAGAGCAGTTTTCCAAGGTTAGCGGATTTCAGCTTCTCAAATCTGTGAGTCTTTAAATCCTGTTAAAGACTGTTCAGTAGTGTAATAAATTTTGCTTTCAGGAAGGATTAATTGACCTTATATTACAATTTTATATTCATTCTAACAGCTTGTCCTTTTACATGAGTGAACAGTCCTAACAGTTGGGAGAGAAGGCAGCTGTAAAATATTTGGTTGTCAATAATGTTCCCTTTAAGAGATTCTTTAATTAAGAGCATTATTAAACTTAAGTGATCATTCTATCCACCACAACCACCACCCTCCCAAATCAAGACATTAGACTAAAATGCATTTTGAAAAGAAAAGAACAAACCTGCAGGCAGCTTTACAGAGGTGTGCAAGACCAGCTGTAGTGTTCCTTCAGTAAAAGGTGAGTTGTACACTTCTGAACTGAAGATAACAAAACTGGAGGACATTTCTCACATGATTGTTTTCATTTAACTTACAAGCATACAAAACCTGGTCCCTTTGATTTATGAGCTATGATTTCATTCCACAAAGAATGCCCATACTCTTGCCCCCTTCCAAAATAGTTGGAGGATCCCTCAGCCTTAAGCAACACAAATCTATTGGATCTATTGGATCCAATTTCAGGAGCTATTTCCTGAAAACCCCAAAACTGTGACACTTAGTTCCACAACTATTCTATTAATCTCTCGACTTTCAAAGAGTAATAAAGTTAAAATAAATTAATAGTTTAAGTTAAAAGGTCTCTCTGGAGGTCACCTGGTTCCACCTCCCTTTCCAAGGGGATTGAAACTTTAAAGTGAGAGCAGAACTCAGAGCACAATGGTCTTCTCCCAGTGACCTGTTGTAGGACTCCATCTCAAAGCCAAAATAGACATGATGAAGAGAGAACCAGGTAATTAATAACAGGAATGGAGAATGTTGTCAGAAATCCCTGAGCTGACATCCTATAACTAAGACTTGCATTTCTCTCTATTTCCAATCCACAGGTCTTCTAGTCCTTTGTGGTTTTTGTAAGAAAGTTAAAACTTTAATATGATTGTTCTGGTCAACACTACCTTCAGTTGCAAACAACTGGACTGTTATTTGCATGCATTTCATGCCCCACCTCTTCCCACTCCCTTTGGTGTTGTGGAGACCTATCACTAACTTTAATAGAAAGAGCATTCACTTTTCTTCTAATTCAGATGAACTCATCTTTGTAATTACTTAGAGGGTTCCTTATGTTACTAGAAAGGGGTTATTTTACCAGAATTGAAAGATTCTTGTCACTGCCTAAGGACAGTTTTGGTGATGAAACAATCTGGGAAGTTATTTAAATATATTAAAAAGTGATTACAACATTTCCAAAGTTTAGCTCTTAGAACAGAGGTGACTACATTGTTTGCCACAAAAGGAGAATTACACGTGTTATGCTACTAAAGGACTTCCTTGTTTTTAGAAATGAATATTTTTAGGTGTTGCTATGGAAACAGCTTTGAACACGATCAGAATGGGGTAATACAGGACTTAAAATATACTTGCAGAAAATTGCTTACTCACACTCTGAGAACCTAAAGACCTCAGAAAACTTATGGGATAATATAAACTATAAATGTAAGTGGAGTCATTACATAAATCCAAACAGAGTAATTTCAGAAATGGATTCTGAGGTTTGTTATGATGAGGTACTCCATTGAAACTGTAACATGCACTGTAAGCTGTAAGACATTGCTTCTGAAAGGAATGTAACCTTAATCAGTAAAAATCTTCCTGTGAAGCAAGAATTTTCCTGCAGAATAGGAGATACATTAATATTCAAATTTGTACAATTGTGGATCTGTTTTAATCTCCTATTTTAGAAGTAAACAGCTATGTAAGATTATCTGTCCAGTTATACTTTCATCAAACTCCTTTCAGGTGAATGAATAAAGAGCAAGATGTCTGTCAGAAGCTTAGGACCTTCAGGCAATACTTCATCAAAAAGTCACCCATATTTTGCCAACTTGGTGTATCTCACAACATTAGACATTTCACCTTTCTACTAAATGTCAAATAATTTCTAGGTAATACACTAGGAGTACAAGTCTGAATCTATTTCACCAGTAAATATATAAATATCAACAGCATAAAAGACAAAATATTGTGAGGAGCTGAATGCTTGCAGCTACTGCTGAAAAAAAGAGTTCCATAGAAAACAAACTGGTCCACCTTTGGCCTGGATAAAACCTACCACAAGGCCAGCTATCCAATCAAACATTATGAAGCACTAGTCATATAGTTTCTCCTTTTCCAACTCACCTTCAGCCTTGCGGATCGAAGTGCTCAGGCAGAAAGGTGAAATTGGAGAAGGCAGTGTATTGTTTCTTCCTTTTACCATCTGAAATTTTCTCTTGAGGAAAGGTTCTAAAGGAAAGTTGGGAGGCTGAATATAGACAAAGATTTTAACCTCTTCTGTAGACCTTTCTAAATGTATTTCACAGGGGCATAATTTGGCCTGCAAGTGAGTAGGGGAGGAGAGCAAGCTAATTCTCCAAAATTTAACCTTTTGGGCTTATGTAAATATGTGATAGTTGAATGCTGAAGCAAAATACCCAGTACTGATTTGCACAGGTGTAAATGATTCCTGAGGTTGGAAAGTACTGCTGAACTAAGGGATTGCAGTTCCCCTAAGAACACACATTAATGTGAGTTTCTAGTTTTTTATTACACTTGATGCACTACAATCACCTTTGTAGTTGACAGCATCAGCATATGAGAGTTATCAGTCATTCCAGGATCCCATCTAGAAAAGGGAAAGGCAAAGGAATTTGTCAGTGTATTCAGGCACAGATAAAATTCCAGTAAGAAGCTGTGGTCTCTAACTTCCAATAAATATTTATAATTAATATTACAGTCTAGCATGCTTCTAGTAAGTATTTCTAGTTCCTCAATGTTGGCTGTAAGAGTTGAATGTTTTCTTAGAATAGTATATCTGTTTTGTTCATAGCTGGGAACATAATAGCAGTGTGTAAAAAAAAAAACAAACAAAACAAAACCAAACACCAACAAACAAAAAAAACCAAGCAAACTAGATCAGGGAGATACTGTCTCTGTAATTTAGCTTAAAGTGTTAAAACAAATTTTTTAAGCAAAGAAGCAGCTGGTTATTCAGGGTAAGAGTCCCCTTGATGATCAAGATACCCAAATTTAAGACCGATTTATAAACCTGAATGTAGGTGCCTTTCTGTGCATCAGGTTTTTATTCAAAGGAGGTTTAATCATCTTAACTATTTGGAGCCTAAAGTGATAAACTTTCCAGGGCCAAACTTTTGAACTTCAGAACCTTTATGAGATAAACAGCATGGCTGTAGCTGAACAGTTAATACAGTAAATACATTAATAATACCACAAAAGCTATTCAGGACATGAACTGATTCCTATTATGTGTATGAGTGCGACCTAGAATTCTGTGAACTGATTCTTAGCAGGATTTTAGATTTTAATATAAAGTACCTAAAGATAATTATAGCACTAATTCATTTATATCCTTGTCACCAACATCCTAAAACTACTCCTGGATTATTACTGTGTCTACACCTCTATCTAAATGTTCTCCAAGCCTGACAGCATGAATGAGCCTTCCAAGTCTAAAAATGGAAACGACAAAACAATTTCTCTGGAACAGGAAATATGAATTATATATTTTTAGTCCTACTACACTGCCAAGATTAAAAGATATAGCTGTATTTATCATTACCCATGGAGCATCTGAAGTGTTTCACTGAATGATATTGACAAAAATGTAGAAAATACAGGAAGGAATAGATGAAAGGAAGAAATAAATGAGGTATAGAAAGGAGTGGATGACAAGGTAAAATATCCTGTTCATTTGAGCAACAAATGCAAGGGCATGTGAGAAAACAGTCTAATATTTGGAGACTTTAGAATTACAGAGCAAATTGTAGCTAAGTAAAGAAAAATACTGTATTGTCAAGGATGTGGATAGACATAACCTAAGAGATCATTCTATTTCTGAATGCTGCGTTTAGCTGTTGGTCTTCTGTGAACTCTCTCCGTCTTGTCAGCATTTAATGTCTTTCGCTTTACAAGCTTTTAGACATTCATTTAAGCTTTTGTCAATAGTGCTGCAGTAGTTTACTGACAGAGCATGATCTGGTATGCAGAGCCTGGGTCATCCAACTGTTTGCAACGCTGCAGTGAATTAATCCAGCTAATGATTTTAGGATTTTAAGAGCAGGTTATGCAAATCTGCCAGGGAGGGTTTGAATAGCTGTTCCTGCCTGATGAGAAGGGACAAATAAGGCAATTTCTTGTGGAGCTCCTAGCCTTACTTAATATGCAGAAGAAGAAAAAAGAACATCAATTTTTGTTTCCTGCAGATTTTCTCTCCACTGAGCTTGGGGTTTTCGTTTGTATTTGAACACTTTAAAAATAATCATGAAATCCACACAGAATTCTCTGTATACATCTACTCCACTTGAAATCACTTTTAAGTAAAAAATTCTTGCTGCTAACTTACTCAGAAGTGAAGCTGCTTCTTCAGTGATTTTGAAGCTCTGCATATCTTCATTATTTCTCATGTACCCCTTACATACAGAGCAATTCTTACGTGTTTCCTTTCGGAGAAATAGAGGAAAAAGACCTAAACAGCATGTGACAGTTCAGTGCTGCTTCTTTTGGCTCCAGTTTGTTGTGACATAATAGTGACGAATGCCAATATTTGAACCAATTTTTAAGTTCAGTGGGTTTTTTTCAGCCTGGACATATTGATTTCTTAATTCTTCTTTACAGTATATCTTTATTAAAGGATTGAAATCAAAACAGACCTGCTTCCACTATAAAACTTTTTGTTAATTTGGCATTTTTTTTTTTTGTTGGGTGGTTTTTTTGTTTGTTTTGGTTTGTTGGTTTTTTTTTTTTTTTTCCAATTGCATTTGTGAACTAAAGCAGAAAACATTTTAATAAAAACCTCATGTAAAAGAAAAGTAAAGCAAAGGTTTTCTCGCTCGCCATGGAAAAAGCAAAGTACTTAAGGGCTTTTGTGGCATTTTAGAGAAAACTGACTCCCAGACCTTTTTCTGTCTTCCATCTCCACACATATAACAGCTCCCTTGCAACTACATAAATTCAAGACTAATAAGCTCAAATCCCATGTTTGTCTCAAATTTAGTAATCATTTGGCTTAAGTTAGTGACCTGATAGGAGAAAGCTATTCACAACCACTTCCACTTCACCAGGACTGGTGTTTCTACAGCCAGATAGAGGAATTGGTCCAGCTGAAAGAAGCACACAAAGTTAATCAGCTTCCAGCTGTTAAAATCTCTAATCTGTTTCTTTGTGCAACCACGTGAATGCTAGTACAGCATAAAAGCTCCATGCAGAGCACTAGCTTGTGCTGGATTGAAATGACTGTATGCCTACAACTTGAGAATTGCATTTCTCTAGTTTAAAGCTTTATTGTTACATCTCATGGTTTAATACCTTCAGAGGACTTTAAATGGAATGTGTTGAAGGAGAACAAGTTATTTGAAAAATAAGTACTCTTTTTTGTCTTCTTTCCTCTTTTTTCTTATTCTCAGCAGAGCATATATTGCCCATAAGATATATTTATATTATTTCTGACTTAAAATCTTCAAGATAATGCCCTGTCCAGTGCTCAGTGTATTTCCAGCACCACACACAATGAGAGGTTGGGTGATTTCATAGATGACAAAATCTTCAATAGATGTCAATTGCTTGACATAAAATCTCCTTGTCAGTGCATTTGTCATGATCTAGAAAATTCCATTCAGTATGATCAGGCTCATTACAGAAATTATGAACTTATTCCAAGTAGAAAAAAATTTAAAAAAAAAAAAAAAAAAGAAAGTGTAGAGAATTTTTTTGTCTAACTGATTTCACATAAGTTTTACTCATGTGCCCCAACCCCTCCTTTTCCCTGCTTTCATATTTTTTTACAAGTCTTTAATTTTTCACCTCATACTTTCTAACCACCCTCCCATCCAGAACTTTTTCTTTCTTTTTTTTTTTTAAAAAAATCCAAAATATTAAATTGGTCATTCATGGTCTTCCTACTGGATTTTTTTGTGTTTATTCTATGATCCCAGCTTTGACTTTAAGCTGTACCTTGTTTTCTCTTCAACAGTGCAAGAATTTTCTCTTATACTAAATTATTTTAGAAGTACAAAGTAATTAAAGGAAACTCATAGTATCTAATTTTATTTCCAACTACTATTGTGTCTCACTTTCATTGTCTGCAGCTGCCCCCTGGAATTCCTTTCCTATCATCCTATTTTAGCCTCTCACCTGTTTTTATTTCCATGTTCACTTCTCACATCACTCTCACCACCACCTCTCATGTTTACCTGACCAAAAATCAGAAATGCATATTTTTCTCTTTCTGTTGACCTGTTACCCATCTGCCCCATTGCTTCTCAGGCACTTTTTCTTCAAATTTTCCCTACGTTTGATGACTTTTTCTGTCCTCTAATTTCTGTCTTTCTGTTCCCTAATTTAGCTAGGCACTTTCAATATCTTTCACTCTTTCTTTACTCTTTTATGATGGTTATAGCCACATTTTACCAGGTGCAGTGCAATCATGTAGGTTCTGGAGCTCTACAGTCTAGATACCTGTATCTTAGATGTCAATGTAGTCATTAATTAGATCCTTTCTGTGTTCTCTGTTTTCCAAGGAAATCTTGCCTGATGTTTCAACCCCAAAAGGGTTCTAGGAGAGTTCTCAGCCTTTTCATTAATAACTCTATCCTTGGAGTTAAGCGACTCTGGAGCTTTCAGAACAGAATTAGGTAGTGTCAGCTTCATTGTTTTCTCCTAAAATTGCTGTGCATTTTTTTTAACATTTTCTTTTTAGCTAGAAATGTCATGGTTTCTTTGTAGATACAATATTGTTAATGAGGCTGTTCAGCTACTAAGTGGCTGTTCATCCTATACTGATGTATCAGTAATGTTTCCTAAATATCTCCTGGTACAGCTTATATGCCCACTGAAATCTCCTTTTACTTGCATACTTATTTTCTTGCCTTTCTGTCCAGGAACTGGTCTTAGAATAGAATCATAGAATAGTTATGGTTGGAAAGGACCTTAAGATCATCTAGTTCCAACCCCTCTGCCATAAGCAGGGAC
>JBCJKH010033561.1:0-18981 GCA_039877255.1 Loriculus beryllinus
CCTTCACAGAACTTAACCTTAACGTGCATCCAATTGCTTTCTGAAAGCAGCGGAACTAGTTCCCTCTTCTGAAACGCTTGGCAATACCCCATGCATTCACCAGTCTTCTTAAAAAAAACCCACGTTTTCCTCAATTGACTTGTCTTTTGGCCTAAGGCTTACAGTTCTCGTTCGCATACCCCCAAAGTCCAGACTTCAAAGAACTTCTAGCGAGCATCCTGCAAACATCAGTTAAAGCCCCTTTAGATTTTTCTTTAAGCAAAAGTTATTGCAGTGTCCATTCTCCATGAATTAAGCATCCATATGGTGCCTGATCCGGCTGATTTTTACCTCCGAAGGACATTTTTCTGGATCTTTGAAGACAATTTTCCAGGATTTGTGCTCAAGAGCTGTATTTATTTCATTTTGTCCTATTGGCACCAGCTGTACATGCTTGCAGATGATAGTTCTACACTCGTACTCTATGTTATTATATATATAAGTGTCAGTGATTTTTAATTCATAAGTGTATGGGCCAAGGTCTGAATTTCTGTAACGGAGCTGGCAGAGAGAAATTGGAATTAACTTGCACTTGGTTATCCAGCATGGCCCAGTGTGGGTAAAAACTAGCATTACCAAACAATATCAGTCTTGACAAGTAATTATTTAATGTCCAGATCAGTTCAATTTTGTGCCATAAGATAGTAACAATAAAACATTTTCTTAAATCACCCCTTGCAATCGAACACAGATCATTTTTATGAGATGCCTGAAGCTGGTTTCAGATATTTGCTATCCACCAGTGGATAACATCTGATCTAAGCATACAAAATCCAACTACACACATCAACATAGTGAGATTTTCCTCCTCCAAATATAAGGGCAATTTTATAAGTAGCTGAGGTGGTTGTTTCCTTTGGCATGACTCCCAAAGGATTTTGTCTCATCAGCACTGTAAATTTGCTCTGCCTGATGTCCCCTAGTATTCACTATCTTAACCCACTGCACTACAATTGCACCTGATGATCCTGCAGTTAATGGAGTATCTTGCAGCAAAGGACAGCTGCTGAGTCTTACTGCATCTTTTGGCTCTGCTTAGCCAAGCAGCACTACCTAGACCTGCCCACCTTCTTTAAACAAGGTGCATGCTACAGACAGAGAAATTATTTTTATTGTAGGACTTGATTAAGTAATAGTGTCTGAAGTTTGATCTTAGGCACCTTCCTGATCTAGTATTAAGATGGGTGTCATTTTATGCTTATAAGCACAATGAGCATTTTATAAAGTTACTCTTCTCAGTTTCCACACTGGACAAGCATCCAGAAATACTCTGGCAGAAATGTGCTCTGAGTCAGCAGTTTCATGTGACCTAAGAAATGTTTGGCAATACGGCTTCTAGCCCATTGTCAAATCTGTATTTCAGTCCATATCCTATCTAACTACACTGAATAACCAAGCACTATGGCCCAGTCTTCTGCTGCTGAAATTTCCCTACTTGTGCACAACTGCCATCTGTATTTTTATAAACACAGATTGAGCAGTACTTGACCTGGAAAAGCTGCTACAGAAAAGCAGTATATTCTGGTACCTCATGCAGCAGTGACAGATATATTAATCAAAGACAGAAGATGGATGATAGCAAGAAAAGTAAGAATATAAAAAATGAGCTTTCTTTTGGAGAACTGCAATACTGAGATGGATTCCCCATTGCTAAAATAAAACAACCCACAAACAACAGATAAGCCAGAATGGAGTGGGGTGTTTGCAGAAGGAAGATGCCATACACAGGATTTTATTAGACACTGGACTTCCTATCAACATTTCAGTAATCTCTTTTCTCTTTACCTTTACTATTGAATACAGTCATTGCACAGTGTTTAGTACTATTTGTGTGTGTGTGGCCTGTTCGATTCCGGGGATGTTCTGGAGTCATCATGTATGCCACCAGAGCCAACACTGAATAGCAGGGAATGGATTTATTTGTGAATTAAGAAATGTGCATTCTCTCTGCACTCCAAACAAAAGAAAAATTGTCACGAACAGAAGCTGGTGAGAATCTGGAAGTAAAAACTGCATCCAAAGTGTACATATGATTTTGCGTCAGGACTCACATCTGGAAAGCCACTTTCTGCATGTGAGAAAAACAATCCTCTTCCAGCTAGTACTTTTCAACTAACTTAGGAAAAGCTTAACTGTTACAGATTACAGTGGTGAATAAAGTGAAGGTCAAGAATCCTGAAAGGTCTTCTGTGAGTTCTGCTCAGTGTGTTTGAAAGGCTGTCTCTTGTTCTTGACGGTTTACCGCTGGCCTTAACCAGAAAATGAGAGATACTATCCCCCTAAAGACCATGTAGTGGGTATTAGTTCTCTGCTGACAGATAACACAAAGGTAATACAATAGGATCAAGGGCCTATGAAACTCATGTGACTAAAATATGTACATAGAGGAGAAGACATTTTGCAAGTAAAAATAAGTATCAATAGCTTAGAAATCACTTCAGCACTCAGGTATCTCATATCATCCTTTATCACACACAAATTCTCCAAACTGCAAGTGTCAGAAGTGGTAATTAATGATGGGCCATAATTATCTTTCTTTATAACACTAACAGGGCTGCAACATCCCCTCTTTCAGCACAAAGACTATTTTTGGTATTTTATTCCTGCAGCCTGGCCCTGATTCAGTTAGGTAGGTAGTATGATTATTTTATTAATCATGACTGCAACATATAATCATTCATCTTATATTTGAGCTAGTGAATTGAATTAGAATGGAGCTCATTTAGCAGTGAATCATATTATGTCCATCTAAAATACCAGAGTTGTGGAAAATGTGTGCACTGAATTAGAGCCCACTGAGGAACTAAAAAAGCCCATGACAAATCCAGAAATTTAAGGTTATATAACTAGCTTCTGTGACTACTTATACACTACTATTAATGAAGTGACTTACAACTTAGCTTAGCTTTGTCTTTTGTTGAGGATTTTGGTGCATGTGGCACTGTGCAATAGAGTAAATGCTATAATTTTTCCCTGACACAATACAGGCTGAAAAACAATCCACATGCAATAAGAGCTTCAACAAGAGATTATACTACTTTGTCCCAATACAGAGTAATTTCTGCATTTTTCCATAAAAGCAACACATTGTTACAATGTCCTATCTGTTCTGCTCTAATCTTCATTCTCCAGTACTCACTCAGGTTTGCTCTAATCATTCAGCAATATAAAGAATCACAGATTTTCCAAACGGTATCATAAGGAAACTGTTGTCTTACAGCTCTGATTACAACCTAACAAAATGAAAGTCTGCTATACATAAACTGCTGAACAAAGCTAAGCATCAAGCTGCTGCTAGCTATACTTGCTAAATTTAGAGATATGCTGGCTGACCATAGGGTGTTACACAGCACTACTGGTTCCTGTCTAAGCAGACACTTTTAACTGACGGAGTCCAGATTCTCAGTACCCTTCCCTGGAGCAGAGCCTTCAGAATGCACAGAGGAGCTGGTCTCGACTTACAAGCAGTTCAGACAATTTCAGCAGTAACCAACCATTTAATATGCTGTCTGGAATACATCTGCTTGGTATTTTTCAACAATGCAAAAAGCTGAACAGTGTTTATGTTAGTACAGCACTGAGCCCAAAACAGTGTGTGGTATCTCTCCTTGGCATACATTAAAGAAACAAGACCAATTTCATCATCTTTTATGCAACACCTGGGTAACTCAAGCATGGGTCAATAAGCACACACCTGCTCATAATTCCCAGGCACAAGTTAAAAAAACAAAAGGGCAGGGGATGAAATTAAGCAGAGACAACTGCAAAGCAATATGTTTTAGTGATAATTATCAACTACAAAAGTGCCTACAGTGGAAGAACTAGGAAAGATAACTTTTAAAAAGGACTGGAGACTGGATGACAAACTGAGTAACAACACGCTGTTACAAAAATGGGCATGTGTATGCAATAATATGGCTTGTAAGAAGACATTTTCTGTTTCTCAGCAGTCTGAGTGGTTTGGGCAGTAAGCTGGGGTCATACATGTTTAGGTGAATTAGAAACAGTCTACAGGAGAACAAGAATGTGCCTTATCTAGAAAACATGAAAGGCTAAGTGAATTGGGACAGTCCCAATTGGAGGCACACAATACCAAACATCATTTGTAAAATGCTGTTTGCAGAAGGAAATCTGATTATACAATTAAAAGAACGTTTTAAAAATAAGGCTGGAAAAGCCCTGGGCTGCCTACAGGCCATGGAGCCTTTGTTCTTGGAGCTTTTTAGTAACTGATTATCCAAATATTCTGTCAGGAGTGATACAAAAAGAACTGATCCTGCCCAGGCAGTAGAGGATGGAGGTCACCTTCAGCACTGTGATTTTATGAACGGGAGACAGAACAAGTCTGCAAAATACATCTCAGGCTAAATGCAGCCTTTCAAACAATTTAACTGGAAAAGGATCACTCACTCACATACCTGAACGTGCTTTGGAAGATCCCTACAACTACCTATAACGTTCACGCAACCTATTAGGATAAAGGCAGAATTGACTCTGGAAAATAACTGGGATTTTCTTTAAATAGTACAATTCTGAAAGACCACAAAAGTCATAGCCAACATCCTGCAGCTTCAAAGGAAAGCGAACTTCATCAGGTTACTGCAACAAATTACTCATTCACTCTCAAATAAACAAAGAATTAAAAACAAAACCAGAAAGGGAATTCAAGCTTACTGCTTCACCAGTTTTCCCAAGTTTTCCTTGATCTCCTTGTTCTCCCTGTTAAATGTAGAAAACAGATGATGTAGTTCATTAAAAAAGTAATTTCTTTCATATGTGTATACTGAAGTCCTCTATTTTCCTAAGAGCCTCTTTTATTTTCTAGATTACATCTGCCAGTTAAAACTTTAAAACTCATAATTAAGCAACCAGCAAAAATTTAATTTTATCAGTGGCTAATTTTGATTTTGTAAAAAGATGCTCCAATGTATTTAGGACTTGCCCACAAAAATGAAAACTATGTATTAAAGGCTCATTTAATACTTTGAGTCAGCAAACAGTGCAAATAAATGATTTTGTTTTTATTTTAATCTTCCTTTCAGCAAATTTCATTTATTCTTTTACAGCTGCTTCAAAAGCAAATGTTTTTTAAAAGTAAAAGTAAATAAAGTAAAAAGTAGATGGGCAACAGGTTAAAACTTAAACAGGGGAAGTTTAGATTGGATATAAGGAGGAAGTTCTTTACTATATGGGTGGTGAGGCACTGGAACGGGTTGCCTAGAGAAGCTGTGAATGCTCCACCCCTGGTGATGTTCAAAGCCAGGTTGGACAGAACCTTGGGTGTCATGGTTTAGTGTGAGGTGTCCCTGCCCATGGCAGGGCGGCTGGAGCTTGATGATCTTGAGGTCCTTTCCAACCCTAACTATTCTATGATTCTATGAAATGTTATCTGTGCACACTATTGGTAACTTTACTAAGAAATACTATGAAAATTGACATTTTGAATTTTAACAAATCTTCCCTCCTTCTAAAACCTTGGAACTGGCACTAAGTATTCAATTAGTTAATTACCAGTATGATATGTTACAGAGAAGCATGTATACTCACATCCTTTTACTGCCATATCATTGTATGCAGCAGTGTATAACTGTACACAGTTTATACTCCAAACACATTTTATTTCCTACACAAAAACATCATTTACCTTCAAACCTTCTGGTCCAGGATCACCTACATAACCCTTCTGTCCTGGCTTTCCCTAAAATAATGATTAGAAGAAAATAATGTAAATATTTAATTTTGAAAGATAATTTCATCCCAATTTCTATATTTATCAAAATACATGCACTCAAAAATTTACAGTTTAGCCATATTTAATACCAATGCCTGAAGCAAGTATTTTTACAAATCTGCACCTGAAAACACACTCTTGATTATTACAGCAAGTACTAGCACGGTAATCAGAATGTGTCTTAACTCTTACAGCAGTTGGCACTGAAGAAAAAATAGTCACAATCCAAGAATCAGTCACATATCAATTTAACTTCAAAAAACCTATTGAGGAGACAAAGAAAAGGCAAGGTCACATACTCTCCTGACTAATTCCAGCAGAATAAGGACTCACACTAACAGAATCTGATGTCTAGACTTTAGGGACTGTTGTCATAACTGTCCTTCCTCAACCAGACAGAATCAGCTTAAATATCCTCTCCTCTTTGTTTATCAAATTAATTAGTGTAAGCATCATCCCTCTCAACTACCATTTTGCTGCTGGTATCTTGTGGCTATGATGCTCTGATAATAACATATTGTCACCTGGATGAAATACAGCAACACTAATCAGAGCAGGAGGCCATGAAGTGCTGGGATATTTGAAGCATTTTATAATATACATCTCTCCATCTGCTGTCACTCACACATATCCACAAAGGCATACAAACCAGAATGCTTCTCTCCTGAATTTTCAATTAGGTGCTTATAATTTAATTACGTCTCAATTTCGGGAGGTAATTTTCCTCCAGATATACTTTATTTCCTGTGCAACATAAACCTTGGCCTGACCATTTGGTTATCTAAACAGCATAGCCCTGCTTAGACAAACTTCCCCCATCTGCTCTGAGGCAAAGACCCTAATTGAAAAGTAATGGTTCAATGGAGCGGATCTGGCTCTTGAGCAAGTTACTAATGAGATCACTGAAGCCTAACAACTTGAGAAAGAAAATTAATTCAACATTTTAATGTTCCTGCATCAAAAAGATGTGGATTTCTGCTAAGAGGAAATTATCAGCTGCCGTTCCAGCAGACTAAATAACTGCAATCACAGGACTCTGTAATGAGAGCTTTCCTTTCCACATCAGCTGTCCTGAGACAAGAGCAACTAAAGCAACAGATAACAAACAGGTTTCTTCAAAGAAAACAGGATTTTCCATATGGCTCCTTTGTTCTGGCTGCTCTGTGCCTGCCTTTCAGAGCACAATGTCTGTGTTAAGTTTCTGAGCATCTGATAAATTCTCCATATAGCTTAAAATTATATTGTCTTAATAGGTTCCATGACTTCTCACATGACTCCCTTTTTATCTCTCTTGTTCTCTCTCTACCTGCCTGAGTGATTTCATTTTGCCCTACAAGTTCCAACAAATATCACTGCTTTAGAAACACATTTTTGCTTTCACCAGTGGATTAAAACATAGCACAGCCAGGAATGCAGGCAGAAAAGACTGTGAAAAGAAGCTCTGAGAGACCCATATAAAGCATGTCATGTCTTTCCACAAGGCTTAGCAAAGTGAGTGACAAAAAGAAAACCCAATAAACAAACAAACTACTAAGTGATGGCTTCTGCAGTTTACTACAAGCTGTTTAACTACTTTGCTGCAAGGAACCTCAAAGGCTTTCTAGAGAGCAAGACCGTAATGTAAAAATACTTGAAACTAAATTAACTGAAAGAAAACTAGTGGTCACTACTAACCATCTTGATAATTTCAGTCCTGAACTGGAGTTACAACTTGTAAAGATTTCTCGGCTGTAGCACCCCAGCTATGTACTAGCTGCAAAGGACACACAACAGATGCAAGTTGATCAGAAAATGGAACAAATGGCTTTAACTAGTAAAGCTACTTGAAACAACTAGATTTGGCTTTAAACAGAACTGCAATACCACTGTAAATTACACAAGGAGGAAAAGCCACTGACAGAAGGTTAAACTAGGGATGGCTGCTTTTCTGCTTGCAAACTCCTGAGAAAATTACTCTTTCAGGGCAGGGTAATCCCAAAGGAAATGTCTGCTTTCCTAAATTTTAGCTGAAAGTTCTGCCCTTCCTCTTCAGGAAACAGCAACCTCCTGTGCTTCCTTTCACCTCACAATGCACTGATACAGGTGAGTATATTTTAATAGAAGTATCTCTCACTATCATTCTATTCACAGCCCTCCACAAGTTCCTCGTACGTCTTCAGCCCGTTTGAAGACATATACCACCTTCAGAAAACACTGCACTGGGGAAGCAAGGCAGCTTTGACTGAACTGTCTTCCACCTTCAAGAAGAACTGCTCACCTTATGACTAGCCAGGTACCAGCTTTTGTTTTACACATCTCTCAAAGTAATCAATCCATGACAATTCCTTTTTGCATTCTAGTTTAAAACAATTCCACGCCTTTTAAATGCATTTTCTGATTAGAATAGAATTCTTTTAAATGCATTTTCTGATCCTGCAATATAGATTTTAAAAAAATAAATAATTAAGTGCACCAACGATCGCAGTGACTGAGGTGAGCTACACTGACGGGTACAGTGTTACTAGTTGGATAGTCTTTGAGAAAGTGAGTTAACTTGGAGAAAACTGAATAAACACAGTCAATCTTTAATGTGGCATCTACTGTATTTTGACAGGAGAAGTAAGCAGATGCTAAAAAAAAAGTAAACCAGCTTTTTTTTTTTATTTAGAAGGCTTAATATAAGACAACACATGAATGTGACTTTGGAATAAATGGATGAGAAAGTTGGGAAAGGGATGAATGAAATATCAAATTGTGTAATCAGATTCAGCTCAAAATCCTTTCCCTAAATTCAAACAGGCTGAGCTCTGTGGAACTTAAGATACATCCCAAGTGGGGAATCATCGTCAGTTTTGGCTCCTGTTATTTTAGACACATGGTGATTCTTCTCTAAGCTGGGACCTGAGAACCAGACTGCAGGTTCATACTCACCTTTCATTCCAGTAGAGGATGACCTACTTTGATGTCAGCATTGGTCAGGTGGGTCCCAGGGGTTTCTGGTCTCATGCATGTTTTTTAAAGCAAATGTTAGAAACAGTGGTGGGGAGGGATGGGGGAAAATGAGGTGGAAAAATTTACGGCTCTCTGCTTGGTGCATACCTAAACCTGAACTGGGGGCTGAGTGCTTTGACCTGAAAACTACACAGTAAAAGAGATGAGGAACTCCAGAAGCACCACAAACCTGCTCCATTACTGTCCATGAGAAAACTAGAAATGTTTCATGAGAACAGTCACAGGTTTACAATACATCACATACAAAGTCGTGTTATCTGTTTAGACAAACCCTAAGGAGGTCAGGATAACAGTGGCTGAAGAGAGGACTAACCTATTAATAATGCCCACAAATAAGCCCTGTAGGACAGGAAGCAAGGTTGCAGCAAGAAAGACACAGGCAAAACTCGGATTAGTTGGCTAGACATTAGGAAAAGTGTCTGTAAAGTGGGCAAAGCACTGAAGCAGACTGCCAAGGAGAACGAAGAACCCCACTCCTGGAGGCTACACAAAGCAAGTTAGAGACATCAGGTCACCCCAAGGCATAGCTGACAACTGACAGTGCCTTGGGACTATGCACGGCCAGAGACCACTTACTTGCTCAGGCTCCTCTCAAGAGACATCCCCTGCCCCCAGGGCTATTTAATTAGTATAGCAACCACATATTTTTGATACCATTTACTTTCAGATATAGCATTTACTTTTCTGAACTCCTTTCATGGAAAATGGAAAGCCTGTGTAAATCAAATGTATGTGAAACTGCAATCAAGCAAGCATAATTTAAAACAAACAGTTGTGTTCAGCAGCTTACTGGCTTAGCCTTGCTAAACTGTACTGGCTTCAACAACTTTATGCCTTGGACTCTCTCTCTAATGTAATCACACAGTCTATGTTTACAAGTGGGAGTGAAGAAGCAAGGACAAGCAGAGATGGTAGCACAGATCAGAGCAGCAGTGTTGGCCTGGAGCTGTGAAACAGCTGGAGCCAACTATAGAAGCTATAGAATCCAGGAGAGCCTTGGGACAAAGAGGGAAAACAGGCAAGACTCCCCATCAAGCAAAATTCCTGCTTTTCCCCCATTTCAGGAAGGGATGTTAGCCAGCAAGCTATCAGAATGTGTGGAGACAGCAACCCTGGGACCCACCTCGGATCCATGGACTCTTAATAGCTTATTGTAAGAGAAACCAAGGAACCATAAGACATGCTAACAATATGCACGTTTCCTATTGAGACATATCAAATCCACAATAATTTAGGTCAAACTGTCACAAAATAGATTCCAAATATTTCCGTTTGCTAGGTTACCCAGAGATTTTTCCTCTTGGGTCACTTTAACACCAGCTGATGGTGGTCTGTGCATGCCTCGTGATGCAGAAAATGTGAAGGTAGGTGTCTCACTGCGCATGAACCACTCACTGCAGCATCTTCTTTTCCAGTTACCACAACACAACATGGGAGATGCTGTCCAACCATGAAGCCTTGTCCAAGGAGGAAACTCAAAAGTAGGATGCAGGCAAAATAAGAATTTCCATGAGGCTCTTGGCAGATGCTCAGGAAGATTAAACTGAATATTGAATTGACCCACAAAGTATTTTGAAATTCTGCTCAATTTTTTCATATTTTCCTTAGCTGAAAAAAATGAGTTGGTTTTGTTTTTAAAAAATTTAATCCATGTGGCAAATAAACATTTTAATATTATTTCTAACAGAAAGCAAATTCCCTGCTTTGGCTAGCTAATGAACAGGGAAAATTACATAGGAATATATTCACTCCAGAAGTGGGAAACAACAGGAAAGACTTTTGCAAGTTCCTGCAAGAAATCGGAAGTCATCCAAACTGAAGACCAAAGCAGTGATCACCACACATAAGCAAATCAAGTAAAGGCAGAAGATCATATTGCTTTCAATAAACTTAGTGACACTCCTGTAGTCCTGTAGTACTAATTTTTAACTTTTATTTTTGCTAAAAATAAACTTCAAATACACTAAACCACTCTTAGACAGTATTATGCTTTCA
This sequence comes from Loriculus beryllinus, assembly GCA_039877255.1. NCBI lineage: Eukaryota > Metazoa > Chordata > Aves > Psittaciformes > Psittacidae > Loriculus > Loriculus beryllinus. The sequence goes on from JBCJKH010033561.1 coordinate 10,757, forward strand.
TAACTAAATGCTTCACTGTTTTCAGCAACTGTCTACCAGATCAGCCTGAAGATAAGATGTTTTTCTGAAAGCATCAGTCCTTTATAGTTCCCCTTGTGAACTAAATTTCAAGTTGTTTTTTTCCCCAATTTAAATATTCTGATATATCTGCTGGATCAGTCCCTAGGAAGTACATGGTAGTTTAATCTGTCTCAGAGGAGCACCATAAGCAGTTTGTTATTGACTCTTTAAAAACAATTTTTTAAACCATGGCTGTAATATACTTTCAAATCTGTTGTATGGGAACCCATTTCTCCTCCTTCAGCTTTGAGCATATGCTGAGCAAAGACACATATTTATTCAGGAGATGTCATTTTAACACAGTCACTTCTCACAGTAAATTTACCTTCAAAAGCAACACTTCCACTGATAAATATTCTTTCCTAACAAAATTAATTATACTTACTCTTGGGCCAACTCCTCCAATAGGTCCAGCTGGTCCTACTTCTCCCTAAAAGAAATCTGGACTTGAATAATCTTGACTCCAAGTCTAGCTTTAAAAAAGAAAATCTGCAGATAACTGTTTGCATTTATTGTGCTACCTTTCAATTGCTTCATATGTGTTTGCATGATCCAAATCTGACAGAAACACTCTAACAGAGACTAATCTGACTTCAGACAAATTTGTGAGCCAGAAAGCCATGTCAGGTGTATAAGAGAAGAAATAACACACTGTGCCTACACTGCACAGTGCACAGATAGCAGTTATGCATGATAGGGAACTGCAGTGTTCAGGGTTCAGTCATTACACAGTTATATTAGAGCACGGATTTGTATCAATGCCATGCCAGGGTGTCAGGCTGTGATCATATGATGGCTCACTAATCCTCTCAATATGGAAAATTTTCTCCAAGTTTTGGAGGAAGTGGTAAGCAACCTTTTCAATTGCAAGCAATAGGAAACTGAGGAATTAAGAAATTGTATCTGCAGCTTCCTATCTTCTAACTGAACAGATTGCTTTTTCACTGTTAGCTTTTAGTCAGTATCTGTCATGAAAGCCCATAATTAAGCTACTTACAAGTCTAGCCCCAGAATCACTGATTATTTCTAATGTTAATTACATTTAGACTAAGAGACATGAGTTTTAAAATTTATGATGATGGATTGGGAATACCCAATAAATCTGTAAGAGGAGCATCCACCTTCAGCAACAGGGTTCTGTTTACTTAAGTTTATTTATGATACTGTAATTAAAGTGATATATAGTTCCTATCCCCATACCACCACCACCAGCACCCTCCCCCATCTCCCTAGATTTACTAAAACAACCACATTTGACTCTGGACACATATTATCTGAGATTCCACTAACATAACGAAAACAAATGACAGAATGGAAGCCCTGTAAGGCTGCTAAAATCTCTTTGCAAAACCCATCAAAATGCAGAAGAAATTTCAAATTTTGCATGACAACACCATCAACACCTAACCATTGCTGTCTAACCCTTTACCCCTCACAACCTTCTTTTAAACATAACCTCTTGATCAGATAATTTTCCATCTTACCTCAAGTCCTTTGGGGCCTTGTGGCCCTGGAGGCCCTCGGTCACCCAGAAGCCCCTAAACATCCAAACAAACACAGTGAGAATGTGTATCAACTAACTAGTTTCCCTCTTCTTACAAACCTGGACAGAAATGTAAAACTCAAGAAGCAGAATTCACTTCTTACCATTGTTCTTAGGAGTTCTCTGAAGAAGCCAGGAGAAGATGCATCAAAATTTCAGTATCTACTGGAAAACTGAGTATCTTGCCAACCTCTACTACATAGACTATTCCTAAGCTTTTTTCTTTTGTTGTTTTGAAAAGGAAGCAAGAAAATATTGAATCTTACAACAGAAGAATTAATTTTTTCTGAAGACGTAAAGCACACCATCATATTAAGATTAAAGCAGACCCAATATAACTCTTAACAGATCTTTCATTTAGGTAGTCTTTAGCATAACGTGATGACAACAATGCAATGGAAATGAACTACAAGTAGAATTTAGATTACTAGCTTATCCAAAACTACTTGTAATTTTAAGCCTCTACTTTTCTGTAAGAATTACAATCAGATTCCCAAAGACAAAGCACCTTTTCTTTGGCCAAATCTGAGTTTTCATGACTGCTCACAGCAACATTTTCAAAACTTTGTCAAAATGACTTTGTAGCTAGCAGCGTGTCAAAAATCTCGGTCATCCCAATTGCAATGGTAGTAATTGGGAAAAGCACTTGACTTGGTGTAGGAAATAAACACCGCCTGTATAAACCTATTATAAATGTTCTGGGAAAGCTAGGCCTAACAGTATCAGATAAAGCAACAAGAACAAAGAAACTGCCCTTTGGGAGAGATATGATTAGCCTCTGAATAAAGCAAAGGTGGGAAAGTCCCAAGTGTAAGCCTTATTAATTGCTTACTAATGAAGCTGAAGTCTAGACAGAGGTGCAGGCATTGGTCCAGTAACAGTTTACTTAGCATGCCGAATAAAATGGAACAGAATATGGAACAGGCAACTTCAAGGTACTGAGTTTCATGAGAGACATCATTAATCTGTGAAGGACTGGGGTGGACTGCTGCTTAACATACCACCACAAAAGTGACAGGAAAGCTTTTGGTAGCACTATGTAAGTAATATGTTTGTGTAGTCAGTCATAAAAATTTTTCATTGACAGCACTGATGTTCCATTCCAATAGCAAAGCATACGAGGAGATGCAGCTTTCAGTATAATGTAACTGCACAATGGGAACGGTAGCAATGCTGCTACTGCACAAAACATTCCACTGCACTTAACTGGAAAAATGTCCAAGACTGTAAAAATAATATTAAGAGCAAATGAAATTTCCATCTTCCCTTTGAGGTTTCAGGCAACAAAGAGAAAATGAAGGTAGTCATTAGAAGTGCACCAAAGGGCCTGGAAAAAGCTTGGGGAGTCAGCAAATAGGAATATCTTGTAATTCACAAATATAACTTCCCAGTTGACCATTCCTTCCAGAACTGGTGAAACTCCTAATAGCCACTTCTATTAAATATGTTATCCAAACAAAAATGAGCAGAGAAAGGAAGTTCTCAACTACTTCTACAGTACAACACATGCTACTGGAAAAATTAGTTGTAGTCAGCATATTCTGACTTTTTCCTCTCACTTTTCTCTGCTACAGAGCATGAGTACTTGCAAGAATAACACAGGAACCAAACTAAATTATTTCAGAAATCATTAAAAACATTTTTATTCCACTTTTAGATGTGTGTGTCCCTTTTTTTTTTTACTAAGGGGTGGATCAAGATCAAACACCACTTAAAACACAGTTTCCAAGCCCAGTAATGTGCTGTAGACCAAATTATGCAATGAATCCTTTGAACATTATTTCAGAGAGGTCAGATTTGCTGATTACTGCACTAATTTAGGGAAAATTGACAATCCAGAGCTTCTACTGGTATTTAGAAATGGCTGATCACACTCTCAGAGCTTGAACTTTCCACCAAGAGGCTGAATTTCTCCCACGCCAGCTGCTAAAAAATAAAGCCTACCCAGCCTTCTTGGCTTTTAAAATGGTATTGCTTCTGAGATAGCATAAACAAAAACATGAGGAAAAGAGCAGCACACTGAGAACAGTCTTCCAAAAATAAAAGCTAGAGGAAATCTTTTATAACTGCAGTCAACATAAAACAGCTGGGAATCCCAAAAGCCCAAACATTTCCAATGTTCTGCAGCACTTCTTCCTTGGTACAAGGAGCAGCGTAAGAATTTTTCCAGTTTGCTAATTTTCCTTCTCAAATGTAAGCCATCAATTCTCGCTGATTAGAGCAGGATGTCTAAGCTTTTTGACAGTGCAGTCTTAAACTTTACAGCAAAAACACTAAAAGGTAGCCCACAATCTGTAAAAAGGCAATAGATCATTAATTTACGTATTAAACATCAATCCAATTCCATCAAAATCATTTAATTTAACACTCTGGATATCATGTGCAATATTATCTCAGAGAAGAAACTGGGCAGCAGGGATTGGATCTCAACTACATTATTCATCTATCATCTTGGAGGATTAAATATCATCTGTAATTCAAGAACTGTGGTATTTCTCTTCTCTTGTTTCCTCTATACCCTAGACAGAGTCTTGCACCAAAAGGTTTTTTAGGTGTCCTGGTAATTCAGAAACGCAGGAGCAACTGCCACTGCAATGGTCAGATAAAACTCATTCATATAAGGCTACTAATACTACACATACATGCACACAAACAAGTCAGCAAAACAATAAATCAGAACCGTAGAAAAAGACTGTATCTGTCTCTAGAAATGTATTTTAACTTCTCACCAGTTTGCCACATCAGATAATAATTTCTCAGCCTTCCTAGTAAATGCATGTATGAGCTATTTTGGGACAAGGCTCTTGACACAATTGAAGGATATGAGATGCAGAAAAGGTTGGCTATGGCTTTGGCGACTGGATTATTTGAAATGCTCTCAAGAATTACTAACTTTGGCATGGAGGGATTGTTACAATCTTCCAGGTACAAATAAGACTATCTTTAAACTATTTACTGCTCCCTGTCCTATGTTTTCTTGAGTAGGCTGCCACTGAATTTCACAACTCTGTAGATGGGAACACTTCTAATTTCCATCTCTATTTATGGACAACTTGCATGTTTTGACTTTGGACTAATGATATTGTTGGTCTTGCACAGTTCTTTTGCTTCACTAGTTTCTGTCCTCTGGCTTACAAAGCTCAAAAAGTCCCTTTAGTAGGATAAATAAACAGCCTCTCAGAATACAGTCATTCAAGTATCCTTTTCTACATCTAGTCTCACCTGATTGAGTTCTTCAGGAACACAATTGCCCAGAACTGCGTGTACTACTTAGATAAAGTCTTCTCGTCCTTCGTGCAGTGGCACCTTGCCTCAAGTGTTCTAGAATTTCACTTAATTTCTAACTGCCGTATTGTGCTTTTATTTCAGAGAGATTTGGCAGTGCCTTTCCTTCTTGCCAGGTACAAAGTGCTAAGTTTACACTAGCATTTATTACTTTTGTCCCTGCATGTATCAGTCTGAAATAACAGAAGTGGGGCGGATTAATACAAAGTAAAGTTTTTAAGATCATCTGAAGATGTTCAACTCTGTTTCATATACAAATTTCACTCCATCATACTTGTGCCTATAAGAATAGCCCCAAGGTTGCTGAGTGAAGAATTTAATTGATGCTTGTCTTTCAACAAGTAAGCCCAACTTTAGATATCATTAAACCATCTCCCTCTCAGTTAACTTCTGACCCATCTGCACTTTTGTACTAGTCTCTACATTTCCCATTCTAAACAAAAAATACCATCATGTGCTTTTATCTGAAGCTTCTTTGAAAACTCTAGATATGTGAATTATTGACTGAGACTGGTCTAAAAATATTAGTCTACTAAAGAGAAAAGGCTAAATTAATCTGGCACAGTCATTTTTTGGTAGATAGTTTTATCCATTATTATTATTGTTACTTAATCTGGTAGGTGAATTTTACCTATTTTTCCATATTTTTAGTTACTATTTCTTTCTAAATCTGTTTTTAAAAAAATCTGTATGACTCAAGTGAGACTATAGAGATCTGCATTTGGTATGCATTTTACTTAAACATAGGTGCTACTTTCTAGATACACAGTATTTTCACCAAATGACCTTATACTTAAACTTAACTTGCCATTACATGCTACTATCTAACAAAGGATAATTTTACCCTCATAACAGCATTAAACATCAGATTAACTTCCTCATATAAACACCTGAGGCAAAGTATTTGTATTTTGACAGTAATATTAGCTTCTCAAAAAGCCAGTGTCCATCTCTCAAAACTTTTCCTCAGAAATTTATACTGTTTATTGTTAATATAAATAAGTTTTCAAATAACCTTACCTTAGGACCTTCAGGGCCATTTAATCCAGGTACACCAATATCTCCTGGAAAACCCTAAAGAAATCATACATACACAAATGATTTCTAGAGTAGGAACATTTCCAATATACTTGTTTTGATCCTGTTAATTCATTTCACAAACCTGAATCACAAAAACACGAGAAATAAATTTGTTCTAACATCCCCAAAATGTCAAAATCTATTAAGTTTCCTTGAGAGGAGGACTTGGATGAACGACAGATTTTTAGGGAGCTTTCATTAAACTCCATTTAGTAGATGTCCGTATGGGTTTCACTTCTCTTAGCATAAGACTTTTTATGCATTAAGTAACATATGAAATTAAACTATTAGATTGGTCTTGACGTACAAGAAACCCCCACACAGAGCAGTCAGCACGAGGTCCTGCACTCATGCACTCAACTGTGTTTTGAAAAAAAGCTTAGAGAGCAGCTGAAAGCCTTTAATCCTTGGCTACACTTTAAGGACAAGATCAGTGCACAATTAAGAAAAGGGCAGAAAGCTTTTTGCCTCTAAATCAGCAGGTACTAATCCAGGTCTGGCTGGCAGTAATTTAAGATCACCAGCTTGTAGCATTATTCAGAATAAGCCTTTGTTAAACAGCGTGTGGCATAGGTCCAGCTGCTGAAAAAACAAATACGCAAAGAAAATGACTCAACTAAGATTATAATCCCAAACCATCTGGCCAGTGGGCACTGAGAGGGACACCGTGAGGATGCCTCTATGTCAGAGAAGTCCAGTGCTACAAGAAGATTACTTTTTAAGTATTTTAAGGAAACTTTTTTTAAGTATATTAAGATTACTTTTTAAGTATATTAAGGACACAAAAATGATGCAGCTAACCCTTATATAATACAGTAGTGAGTTAAATTTCATAAACTTTCAGCGAAGAAATGTAATCTGTTTATTTTTAGGCTAAAGGAAGCATTGGTAAATGACTCTTTAATTAGCACAGGGCTCAGTCACCTTGCCAAGATAGTATTGTTATTTTATAGTTGTTATTTTTATAAACTTTTAAATGTCATTAAATCTTGCCTATCTGAAAATAGAAAGACTGCCACCAAAAAGTTCTTCCTCTGACTAAAATATTTATTACTACATCTGTGCACATCCATCGCCTAACACGAGTAAAAACAAGCTTCCTTCTTCCTTAACAGAAAATATTTGCAAATGAAAAATTATAAGCATCATTCTTTGCATGCATACTTTTCCAATAATGGAAATTAAAACATCTTACAAGTTCAGAACAACTTAAAGAACACCTCATAAAGAACTTCCAGCATGAAATTCTCTCTGGCACCCTTCCAAAAGTGCAGGCTAATACATGTCATCATTAAAGCTTCAAAAGTCATTTTTTTATGTTCTCTAAGCAGGAAAAAGGTATTAATAAAAAGAAAAAAAGCCTCACTGTGGATAATAGTTAACCATACTCTTCTTGGAGAACAGCTGAACTTCAAATACAGGTAATAATAATTTATAATGACTATTCATAATTACCTGACATGAATCACAAAAAACTTTACCAAAAAGGTAAAGAGAAATCCAACTACAGCAAAAAGTTTAGAAGAGAACATTATATCACCCTCAACTACCACATCATGATAAAATTTAAGAAGCATTTAGGCTATGACTGTTTTTACTTGTAGGGCTTTCTTCTGTTTGCTTTCTACAACCTGTTCTTAACAGGATAAAGAGAGACTTCCAAGCAGAGATTTACATGGGGTGCAAGTATTTTAGGTGTTTGTATATATTAAATAAAAAAGTAAATGCATAAACAATACTGAAAGAAATAGGATTTCTTTTAAAAAAAAAAAGACAAAACCCAAACCCCTCCAAAACCCCAAGATTCAGCACTTAAATGTTAATAAATACTAAAGCAAATCACTGAAGACTAAAAAAGAACTCACCTGAGTTTTCAGAATAAGCAGAACAACAAAAACAGCATTTCACAAAACACCGTGGTGCTAATTTCGTTTTCCCATTAACCAGTACCTAGTAGAGGTGTGCAACAGCTCAGCGCGCCTCTAGGTGGCACAGAGCATTATTAGTCACAAGTGCCCAAGTCTGATAACTAAAGTCTGACACCTAAAGTACTCGCTTTTATCAGCCTTCATTTATACACAGCTCATAAGGGGATATTTTTAAATCTTGACCACCCTTATCCACTGAAATACACTTGAAAGTTGAGACAATTCTTTGGAAGTTGCTAAAACCCATCCTTTCTTAAATTTGTTTATTTACAAAACTTAGATAGGTACCAAGGGGTGGGTTGCTATGTACATCTGTAAATCTCTAACTT
>JBCJKH010033565.1:0-19428 GCA_039877255.1 Loriculus beryllinus
CTTAACATTTCCCTAGCACTACAGGATCCAAGGGAAGTGTGCAAGCCTGGCAAAGCACTTGCAGCATCATTCTCTAGGGAGGAGGTGGGGGACGTGTGTCACTTTTCAAATGAAGGCATTTATACTGAGATGCGACTCCGAGATGCTGGGATGCTTTGGGATGAAGCAATGGTCTCATTCCTCCTCTTCAGGAAGGCTGAAATCAACCTGAGCTGAACCAGTGATGCCAGACAACAGGGGTAAGTATCACAGGAAGATGGAGGTTTCTGTCATCTCCCAAAGGGGCCCAAGCATCCTGCTGGAGCATGGCTCGGGAAGTTAAAGGTGTTGAAGCAACACTTGCACTGTGCTAAAGGCAGGGGAAGGCCTAGCCCCTAGTTTGGCTTCATGCTGATGGGACTCCCTCCCTCGACCTCCCAGCCAGCCTGACGTGGAAAAGATGGAGGTGAAGACTCCCTCATCTCCTTCCTATTGCCAGGGATTGCTCTTCTTCAAGCCTTGTGAGCTCCCAGTACTTTCTCTTTGCTGCTCATTTGGAGCCACATTTTGGCCTGGCAGATCCCACTGCATCCCAAGGTTACTCTATTTGGGTTTCCCAGCTTGAAGCTGAAGAGCAGGTTCATGCACAGAGCAGTCCCTCACCAAGTGTGTGTGATGAAGAGGGTGTTTTTGTACTGCTGGTAAATACATGCATAGCATCTTGTACCTTTTGGCACAGGACTCCTCTCTTGTGCTGTTTTGTTCCAGTATTTTCTCCCTCCTGGTTTCCTGACATGGCTCATGCTACTAAATCACCTGCAGAGCCTCACAAGAGCTCACACTTGTCTCCAGTGGAGTTTATGTAGCTCATTTAGCTGGCCCTGGGGCACAGGTACTGTCTTCTCCTCCATCACCTTCACTGTGACTGGCATGGTCATGACACATCTTATTATACATTAATCATCCTTCCTTACTGATGCTGTAATCAGCTTAGTTTCATGCTCAGTGTGACATTTAAAGCTTTAGTGCGACATTTAAAGATTTAGTGCTCTGGTGTGCTGTCATTCCAAACACCAAAACCAGCCTCATGGCCCAAAATTATTTGTTTATTCTTCTTTTTTAATTATGCAATTTTCCATTCCTATTTGGGTTTTATCACTCACTGGACAGGTGGGATGAGGAAAAAGGGTAACGTAAAGGGCAACCTAACAGGGCTATGGTGGTATCAAGGCATCACCTTTATGGAATAATCATAGCTGTAAGGGTGGCAGATCTACAAGGCAGATCTTGGACCCCGCTCCAAACATCCCTCCCTACTGCTCCTCTTCCTCCGAGCTAGGCTGGGGCTCCTTGCCCTACCTCGTACAGGGGGAGGACCAGCCACACTGCTGCTGTGGGAGCTCTGGTCAAGGCCCCAGCGAGGTCAAACTAGGAGGAGGAAGGCAACAGGGCTCAGGGCCCCCTGCCCTGCCTTGTTCTGTTGGGATGAAGCTCTCCATTGACAGCAGATAAACGGTACTGCAGAGAAAATCCTTTTTATTCACATTACATCCTCCCATTAAATAACAGTACCACAGCACTGTTCAGCTTTATCAGTCGACCAAGAAATAACTTGTCTTTTTGTGGAGGTCTAATGAAGTGAAGCTCTTTCAAAATGCTTCTGGACATGATACTTCAGGTTTGGGTTGGTTTTCCTGACTTAACTGACTGGAACAGCCTAAATTAGGGATATCAGATGTGAATGCATCGAGACATTCTCCTACCACTTATATTTAGATTAGCATCATTTTTCTCACCCCATAGTTGAAGGGTGCAGTTTTCCTGAGCTTTAGGGTCAGGGTCACTCTGAGCTTACAGCTTACAGTTCACCCTGCAGTTAGGTCCCCACACAGCACAATGCTACAGCTTTTCCACTGCCTAGCTTGAACTGTGGTTCATGGCACAGAGAAAACAGTGTAGGGAAATCACAAAAGAGATGCTGAAGTAAGAACCATGGTTCAAATCACCCTGAACAAGAAGGGAATTGCTAGTAACTGTTCCCACTGAAGAGGATGTGCAAGCAGGAACACTTCAAGACAGGACTTAGAGCCTCCTCTTGTGCCTTCATGATCACACAGATGTCAAACACAGAAAAACTGGAAGTTATACACTGATGTGCTGCATCTGAAGTCATGCTAGGAGCTGGTTATTACTCAGCTCATACTTTCTCCCACAGCATATCTGGGTAACAACATTTGATGGTTGAAGCTGGTCAGCCCAATTAGAAGCTATTAGAGAGCAATCTACATACTTTCTTCCCTGAGTGGATGTCTATTTTAAGGAAAACACCAACAACTCCCAGCCAAAACCACCTGCAACAGGCTAAGTAACACTGAAAACATTCCAATAGGCAAACCATGGGCAGAGAGGGTACAAAGGAGGGAAAAGAGCAACTGTGTGAGAGCAACAAGAAAAAAAAAAATCACACAAACAACTTAAAACAACTTTATTTTTTAAGTATATTAGCACAATATTTACAAAATTGTTTCATAACTCATAAATAAAAACATTTTCTTGGGTAAAGACTATAGAGCTATAGATATTTAAAATGTCTATATATTTATATATACACACATACATACACTCACAAATGGAAGCATACAGTTATGAACAACTTTGGTCTGAAAATACTGGTGGGAAAAGGCTGGGTGTTATCAGTGACTTCTTAAATGCTCACTTGTAAATCCGTACCCACATGAAATCCAGAGCAGAGCCCTTAACAAAACAACAGGGTAGTGGGTTTCTCCCATTTCAGGGGCAATTGCTCCTGCAGCCTGTACACAGCCATCAAGCTCCTCTTGTTTCAGTGATGCTTAGTAACAGCTCGGCCTCATCCCACCATGACACAAACAGGTTCTACTGCAGTCTGCTTTACAGAAGTTAACATAAAGCTATTATACATAATGGTTTTTATAAGGCAAAATACCACAATGTAATTCCAGTTGGTTTGGTTTTTATTCCTCAACTGCTCAACTTTCAGCTTGCCAGAGGAAATCACTAGTTATAAATAGGGAGCTCTGCATGGTTCTTAATCAGGTCAATTCTTAGACTGAATTGTTAATGGAGAGTAATCTCCTTTTCTTTAGGTAGAGATTGTTGTGATTATGGAAAAGTCTGTCTCAAGATTCATACATAGGACCTCAAATCTTAGACGAATACTCCCACTGACAAACTTGAAGGTATGAAAGCAAAGTGTCAATCATACATGCTTCTTAACTTTTTATCACATTAATAACTCTCTTCACTGTGGCCAGTTCCAGATTTGAGGAAGGGCTGGAGCATGGGCTGCTTTGAGCTGTTTAATCCTGCAGCCCTAGCAAGAGCGCTGTTTATGAGAGTCAGTGTTGTACAATCAGATACCTCCGTTTTATTCTGTTGAATTCTTGATGCAAGGTGTCTGCATCCAGATTGGAGCTCAATATGCAGAGACCAGAATCCCTGCAATATGCACCCAAACATGGATATGAACCTAAGCTCGTAACATCCAACTCTGAGATGTGCCAAATTACTCAAAAATCTTTAAAGACATGGGTTTGTTTTCACATTACTGTGTGGTAAGACCTTTCCAAATGAAGTTTTTAATTGCTACGAGGAGAAAACCGTGTGTGCCTTTGAAAGATATTCCCTTAGTACGAAAAGGAGACAGCATCAAGATTTCTACAAAGTATACATGAAGCCCAAGAGAGGACAACTGCATTGGAACAACTCTCAAAACAGTTATAAAACATGGTAAAACCTCATGGAATGTGCAAGTCCTAGAAAAAGAAATGGTTTTTAACTGCACCACTTACATATATACAGAAACTGAGCCTCCTCGCTTCTCATCAGCTCCTCCTACTTACTTTTTTATCTATCTGTGATGTAACAGCAGCGTCACAAACTTGGGTCAGAAATGAAATAGCTCCTTGTTTCCAAACCAAGATTTTAAAACTGTCAAATATACACTAAATAGGACAACTCCTGTTTTTATGAAGCATCCATGACTTCTACAAATTCACTGAGTTAAGAAAGCCTGAAGTTGCTTCCAGTACCACACACCACATGACATGAACACACACAAGAACCACATTCAGCATGAAAATTACTAGCTGCTGTGCTCCATAATTCCAGTGCTGAATTAGGCTCCAACAGCTGAGCAGTTTCTCATCAAAGAATACAGAAGAGGCACAGAGAACTCTCTCACTGGACTAAAATATTGGCCACCAGAGCACACATGACTACTGTCCATAGAGAGGAACACTACTGTTTTGTGGAATCAGGAGAACCCAGTTACTAACTTAAGGAAAGCTGGGAGTAAACTTTGTACTGATGGAACTTTGTGGATAAGCATTTTATTTATTTCTTTATATAAAAGTTTTGCTGAATGTCAGAAAAAGATGCATTTGTACAGTCTTGAGTTCCTGCTTGTATCATAAACGTATGACCATACCTTGCCCATGCACACAAATAAAGAAAACAATAGTCTAAACGGTATTGCAATCTGTGGGTAGAGCAGGGCCATTATCAAAGCAGTGACTAATGATAGCTTTTGAAAATAATACCACTAAGGATTCCTGCAGGGAGACCCTGCAGTGGGCAAACAGTGCTTTTCATATGCTCACCCTCAAACATCCCACATATACCATAATGAAAGAAAGAAAGATCACATGTGGGCAAACACACATGTTCCTTGCTACAGCTGCTTTGACTATAAAATTGCCTCATTTATATCAAAAGCACTTTTGCCACACATGCAAAACAACTAATTTCCTGAATTTCTTCTTGTTGAGTAGTGCATCTTCAAGGCCACGGTGTATCAACAACGGTGTACTTTTCACGTTCTCACGTTGCTCTGCAGTTCTGTGAATTAAAGACAGAAAGACTGCTTGGGAAGAACAGCAACATTTTGTGCTTACAGCTTATAAAATGACCTATTTTTATGTCAAACTTTGAAAGCACACACAGCACTGATGCTGAATGGTACTAACAGTAAGTGATGCTTCAGCCTCTCTACAACAGAAAAAGCGGACACTGTCCTGGAGCTCCGACTCATGGCCTGGAATCAGCTGTAGCAGCTCCCAGATTTAGCTGTCTGACCCATCCTGTCTTCACTCCTAACGCTGGTTTACTTTCACACACTACATTCTAAGTTGGTGTGCTTCAGCACCTGACCCATGTCCACCCTCAGTGTGTGTGTGTGTGTGTGAGCTTTCAAGGGAAGGTTAAGAAAGTGGGTAGAGCTCAAAAGGTTATTGCCTCCAACTTGCAAGTCAGAGCCCTTGCCTTTGTTCTGCAAAACCTTCTGTTATTTTAGGAGCTATCTTTCAGGGCAGAAAAAGCAGATTTCTAACCCTATCCTAAAAGTCAAAATGAAATGGATAATTAGCCATTCCTGGGCTTCTGGAAGCTCCACCTCAGCCCTACAAGAGGAGGCACACTGCTGTAAGACGAAATGAGACCCAAGCAGAAACAGTCAACTTACTCAAAACTGGATCTCCAAGCAAAACTCTACCTTGTTCTTCAGCATGTGCTAAATGTACTGATCTCATACTTATCTCTCTTCTGGTCAGTTTTCAATGCAAAAGGCTGGCAAATACCTATTTGTTTCCTGATCCCAAGCCACTGCCTAGAAAAACAAGCAGCACCTACCTCTTACTCCTCCCACTACAGATTACACTAAGTGGTATACATTTTATCAACACATTTAGGAGAAACCAGTACAGCTGTTCTCTGTACTGCAAAAGTGTTTGCATCCCCATTGGTTTAGAAAATAATACCATGGTGTATTTGAAGAATCACATAGAAACATAAAGCCATGCTATTTGTAAGGAAGTGTGTTTTAAAACATCAACTAAAGCACCTTTTCCCAATTAGGTCTAATGTGTACCTCATTTACAGTCACATCATCAATTCATGCCTTCCAGAAGTGGATGACATAAAAATACTTCAAGTAATTTAACACTCTGAATTAACAGACTGTGTGACTTTACTCTTGACAAGCAAAACACCATGACTTGACACAGGAGGACTATGCTAAAGGTCTAGTGATACCTCATAACAAGCTTAGTTTCCAGGAAGAAACCCAAGTACCAATAGCATCAACAAAGTGCTCTTTTATCCTACTCCCATGAAAACGAAATACAGCTTCTGAATGGAAAAGAACCAATGAAAAACTCTTAACTTTTAAACCTGAGCATCTAATCTAGAATAGAAGATCTTCAATGAGAGCAATGTGACCAGGCAAATTCTGGCTGTGAGCTGCAGGAAGCAAGAAACTTTGCAAACCTGGCTACCCGATTTAGGTACCAGTTTGGAAATCTGGGGCCAAGTTAACACAGTCCCTCTCATTTCACGGTGTATTATAAATTAGGAGTCTACCTGTAGCACATGTTGCAATCTTACAGGCCATTATAAAAATCAAAAAGGCTTAACCCCAGCATTAAGGACAGTTTAAATCAGAAGAAAGCTTAAGTTAGGCCAGGATACTGAAATAACACATCTGTGTTTGGTAGATCTTTATCCAATGGGCAGAAGTCACAGTGCTCCATTAGAGGATCAGAATTCTGGTTTCTCAAACAGAAGTTGAAGTTATTTAAGCTGTTCTTAAATTTTATCAAGATGTTTAAGCTCTGTTTGTTTTTAAACACTCCTATCTGACCCTAAAACAAATAATAACATTGAGTGTAATCTGACTGCAGTACAATCTAACAAAATCCAGAGAATGTAAATAACATCTAAAAGGGAGAAAGGGTAGAGAAAGTCTACTTTCAAACCACTTTCGTGTGAACTTCTGTGGGAGATCACCAATTAAATACATAGAGAAGCCTTAGTTTACATTATCAACAAAGACCACCACCAGAACAAAAACCAAACACAACCCACCATTAAGGAAACAACGCATCCATCTTAAATACTTAAGCATAAACGAAGCATACAAACTATTTCACTTTCCCACATTTGATCAGAAACATACTATTTAATAGTTCTGACTCATCCTCTTCACTGCTTAGAAACACACATTCTTCCCCTATGCGTAATACAGAAAATATGTACTTTCTTTTCAATGAAATATGATCTGAATAAAAACAGTACCTGCACTGAACCCTGTCCTTCAAATGCTATCATATTAGTAGTACTGGGTAACTATAAACATCAAAATCTCCAAGCACATGTTAATGAAAAGAAGCATCTGGAGATATACTTGGACTTACCATCATTCTAACATCACTCCTTTTGCATCTTTAAAAGCCAAGCAAATGGATTAGTAATGAGCAAACAAGCAAGAAATGCATCATAATTAATATTCAGATTAATTATAAAATTCAGGTTAGCATTTGCTACTACTCAGCATGCCAATTAGTGAACAGAATAGCAAAAAGAAAAAAAGCTAAATAACATTCAGTCTCTTTCCCCATATTAATTTCCCCAATCTTAAGCACTATCAGAGCTTCCGAACACCATGCTGGAGTTTTCCCAACCCAAAGGAATATGAAAAGAACAGAGTGACAAGGATAAAGTTTGTTATGCATTCCACCAAGATAAATGCTTATGAAGAAGAATTAACTTCAACTTTCAAGACCTGTGTCTCTTTTCCACTTAGAAGCTGAACTTGTTGCAAAGCAAAGCAGATGGACGTAATATCCTGCTATTAGATTTGGCCTAAAGCAGTCAAACAATGCCACTGGCTAGCAAGCACAGCAGCGTCAGAACAGGGAGTCTGGAGCTGCAGGCATAATTCTATCAGGAGATCAAACTTACTAACACACACAAGCACATTAGTTGACATACCGATCTGTCATCTCAGTGCTGTTGTATTGAGAGCTATAATTATTTTTTGACCTTTTTCCATACTTAATCCCTTAATTAGAAGATAAGCCTTGAATATCACCTACCATTTAGTGGTTCTTCTACAGCTTTCTGCAAAACATTTAAAAATATATATATGTATAAAAAGCCTTCATGTTTACTTCTGGCTCGCCACAGT
Source organism: Loriculus beryllinus (assembly GCA_039877255.1). NCBI lineage: Eukaryota > Metazoa > Chordata > Aves > Psittaciformes > Psittacidae > Loriculus > Loriculus beryllinus. The sequence continues at coordinate 7,982 of JBCJKH010033565.1, forward strand.
TAAATTACTCTAATTGACATATACAGTAAGTAGTGATTCTATGAAAACGAAGAAAGCTGGACGTTAATAAAATTCATGACTAGGGTTCTGAAAGACATTACATCAACCAATAACTACATTCTCCAGATTCACTTTCTCCCCAGCAACTATTTTATCTCCGATGAAAAACCTGTAGGTGGCAGCAAAATGCATGCAGATACTACTTGCAAGCTCTAACACCTAACTGATTTTTCCTGTGATTTGCTCGAAGGTTAGTACTAAAGCAGCATGACTAAAAGGAATAGCCATGCAAACAAGGGAGTGTATTTCAAAAGTGTTTCTCAAAAGGAAATATACCACGGTTGTGCATTTCGTCTGGGACACCCACCAGAAACACCACATGCAATCTACAGAAATGTTAAGAACTAAAAAACATCAGTAACTGGTTAAGATGGCAGACTGCAAAATAGGCTCCTTTTCCCCCTCTCAGGCTCAATAAAAGATAAAGCAGTGTTTTGTGATTGTGCCCCAGTGTCAAAATGAAGCACTTCACTGTTACTACGTTTTCCATAGTCTTTAGATTACACAGAATCAAAGTGTATTTTTAAAAAACTTGACACCTATTTACTGCCTCAAATATATGCAAATATATGCAATATATGCTGAACAGCCCCTAATGCAAATGAGCCACATATTAAAACACCTCATTTTTCACTAGGTCCCTGTAACTTCCAGAAGTTCATGGGCACAAATTACTGGCACCTGAATTCCTCTGTATCTGACCCTCCGGTATTTCCAGTGGCTGAGATTTCCAATTACTACTAAGCTTTCATAAATTTCTTTTGACTTCATTCTTGTCTCCAATTCACACAGCAACATACCACTCACTACCATGTAAGTTGTGGCCATTTCCTCACTTGTGAAATCCTTGCTGCAGCATAAAGAGACAAGCTCATGAAGGGAATGGAGTTTCATGACATTTCCATTTCAAAGCTTACTTACAACCAAGAACTAAGTTTAAACAAAATAAATCTCCTCTTGGCCTGTTTGTTTCTATTCTCAAGTTAAGTACATGTATGTCATACAAAGGCAAGTGTTTTGGAAGAAGTGTATCTATAATACACTTCTTGGGTCATACTTATAACAATTAACTTTGTGAACCTCTCCTTTTTCTCTATGCACTTATATTCCTTTCATAAATAAGGGAGCAATCATCTGAAAACTGTTCCTTAAAATTAAAATAAATGAGAAAAAGCAAAGGAGAGGAAATAATAAATCTCTGTTGTCCTATCTGCAGTCAGCTCTCCTGCCCCACTGTTAGAAACCATCTTTCTTCGACAGCTGGGTCTCAGGCTGCAGACTGAAGAGGAGACCTGGAAATGTGCCTCAAACAATGGCTGCCAGCCAAGAAATGGAGTGACAGTATTCACCATGCTTCCCAGCTACAAGGAGATTTTACCGGTATTTCACAGTTGTGCCTCTTTCCTGGCTTCTGCAAAGCTCCAGAAACCAGGCAGTTCACATTCATGGATCACCAGAAAGCACTGCCTAAACCTGTGAAAATTACTGCTTTAGGAATGATTGCTCTAGAACTCAAAACAACTGACTGAAAAGCCTTCTTTAACAAAGTGCTTTTCCATTTGTTCTGTGTTACCTAAAGACAGACATTCTGCTTTCAGATGGTCTCATCACGTTAAGGGGCATTACAGGAAAACAAGATAAAAAGATCAAGACTGTAGCATCAATACAGCTGGGAATTCAATATTAAATAATACTGAATTAAAAATTAAAGGGTTCTGGTGTAAAAGACCATAGGAAAAAAAACCCAACCCTTATTCTTTGTTATAGGCCACCTAGATGAAAAAAAATCAATGGTATTTTGCACTCAGCTTAATGAAAGGCATCTTCATTAAGGTGAGCAAAAGGTCTTTATAAATTCACGTGAAAGTGCATTGTAAAAGAACACCAAACTTCCCTTCACATCCACCACCTTTTTGTGACAGCCCTTGAAATTCCATTTGGGCACAACAGTCAAGAGTAGGCGTTAGGTAAGGGTGGCAATTACAGTACTATAGACACACTCAATAGGGACAATGAAGACCACCAACTCACTCCACATTAGACATCTGTTACACAGCCAGAACTTTTGCTTGCTACCAACCTGGTCTGAATTCGAACTAGTGAAGAAAGGTTCAGTATCTCACTACAATCCCCTGAGCCATCTAGTCACCCCAAATTTATTAATTTTAAGCTTACCCCTGGACGAGGATGATCTTTCATTCTGGAACCTAAAATAATTACAGAAAAAGTGACCAGGCAAATGAATAAATGTCATTATCAAGCTAATAACAATATCCAATAGAGAAGCAACACTCAAAACCCAAGCTTCTGTTACCCAAACTACTTAATATGATGACCTGCAAATTCTTAAAGCCTCTAAGTACTCCCCTGCTTAAGAACTAAATCTTGTCACATACAGCCTGCGAATTGTCTCACTCATCCATCCAGCTGTAAAAATGAATTATGTTACACACTATTCTTTGTGATTATTTTGGTGTGCTGGAATCCATCCCAACAGTCACATTTGACTTCTTCAGCCAGCATAATCAAAATACAAATGCAATATTAATGCAAAACATTAGCACAAAGCAAAGCTGGACAGATGAGTACCCCTACGGAAGTAAGTTATTTGCATTGTTGTAAAAAGTTTTGCTTCAGGCAGGTCTGTCACATTTTTGACTCATCTTCACCTACCTCCGATATCAAATACTAGGCATTCTGCCTTAATTTCTTCTTTAATAGAAATCCTCCTTGTCTTATTATTTCTGATCACACCCAAACATGATGTGCATATATTAAACCTGGAAGACTATATAGTTCAGTGCAGACTAGGGACAGCACTGACTGCATACACATCAGCTTGAGTCTGGAAGCAATGTATTCTTAATTGCAAGGTTCTGTGTCCCATATAACAAAGCTGTTTGAAGAGCCTTCATGCACAGCCTGAAACAAACAGTCACTCTGCTCTCAGACCCAAGCTGTAAAGTCCACATTATGTTATGCTATGGTGCACCAGCACTCCAATCATACAGCATTACCATGGGTTTTGCCTATTTAGAAGGCATGACTGGCTTTTTTACCTTTAAATCTCTCACCTTTTTGATATCTGTGGAACAGACCAGTTTCTGAAACAAAGTATTGCTATTCTTTGCTCCTAGCTTTTAACATTAAGCACAAGAAAAACCAGGATTCACTAAAATGAAAGGTGTGCATTCAAATCACTCTTTATTTTAACCGGCCTCTAACCAGTGGAAATCACTAGGCAGATTTTGCTGCTTCACATTCATGTTTTGATAAGCCTTTGTCTGCACCACCCCATAAGCCATTCTACACAATTCTTGAAATCCATTTGCTCTCTCCATTCTAAGCTTCAGCCAGCCAGCTGTGAAACTGCAGATATTAAACAGCAGCATCCATCCTACAGTTGAAACACTTTTGCTTAAGAAACCTGCCTGTGTTGATCTCAAAACAGTTTATTGTGATAAGGTGTAAATTTCTTTACTCAAGGATTGCCCACAGGCTCTATGAAACAAAACCAATCCATACAGGCAACTTCTCAGTAATTTACTGAACTATGTAACTGTGAAATTGCACCTTATGTTCAAATAAACTGTGTCTACCTCTGAAAGTAAAACAGAAAAAAATGCTCTTCTAAATATTTAGATGCTAAAAAAGAAAAATAAAAAATAATGCAGAATATTAGGTGCTACTTACCCATAATAAACACGTAAGCCAGACTAAGCAAATTTGCAATGGCCATAATAGCTAAACCAGCAATCACAACAGACCCATGCAATGGAGGACAAGCTGTTAAAAACAGGGTAAAATAAACTATTATCTGACACAAGTAAAAGCAGAAACTTTTATTTGCACGTATAAGTGAATATTAAAATAAATATACCTGATAAAACCAGACATTATTCATTTCTCTTTCAAAGCTATCCCAAAACTATTTCCCCTACCTTTTTATGTATATATTCTTTAATGATAGAGGCATTCACTGATTCATCCTGCTTAGCTGTACTATTCCATTAGAGTTTAGCTAGTCTACTGCCACTCACTGCAACTGACAACATTCTTCTGTTAATTTTACTTCAAACTTACATCTTCAATCCCAATTATTTTGAACTATAATTCAATTCTTTTGAACTAACATTCAATTACAGAATACAAGACTGTTATAATAAAACAGGATAAAAAAAGGGAAGGGACCAGATTATTAGGGTAGTTCTGAGGCAAATCCACCACAGGTAACAGGAATGCTCCAAGTTCACAGGGGTACCACAGAGCAGGAACAGGCTACTCAAACTAACCCTAGCTCTCCACAGTAACTCCTCCTCCTTTGATCCTTGCTTCCAGTGGCTTGAAGTCATCTCAACTGTCTGTGAGCTCCACCTAAGATGAGCTATTTCTACTGACACATAAGGGTCACTGAGCTTAATTGCCAGAAATACAGGTACCATCTACCTTGCCTGACCTCTGAAAAGGTCACCCTGAAAAACTAGGAACACTTTCCACCTGAGAGCATAATAAAAACATTCTCCATTTTACCTGACTCTAGAGGTTCACCAGAAATCTCCCATCAGCTTATTTTACTATTACATTTGACAACACTTGGGTGCCTCTCACAAATACTTCTGTGAATACTAAACAATAAGCACTGAACTCAAATCACAGCCCCACTGAACTTTCACCCAGAATAGACAAATCTTTACAAACCACTTCAAGGAGAAATAGTGTTTAATAAATACTCGACCAAATCAATGGTTAAAATCAAGAACATCTCTATGAAACAAAATCAGGAGTTTAAAGTTTTTCCAATGAGCATTAGTATGTATTCTACTACTAAATACAGTACCAAGGATGCCTAGTCCTAAATTCACCCTTTGTTGTGGGGTTTTCTCATGGGCACAGGGGAAAGCAGGCAGGGAACAAAGGAGGAGTTAGAGGCAGGGAGAAGAGGTATCACTGTATGCAGCGTTTAATTGGTGTTTCTTCAAAACAGCAACTGGTTTTCAGTGCTGAAACAGAATGCCAGCCAAAACCAGACTTAGAACACTCTCAAGAACACTTCCAAGTTTACGGCCTCTGCATCTGCCTTCTTAGGCTGTTTCAGTGGTATTAGTTTCCTAGCAACTCAGTTATCAGTCCCAGAGATTAACAAGGGATTTCTGATTTATTCATTGAACATGAGAAAATCGTTCTAGTAGTTTAGTTTCTAAGTACTCCAGGCCTCAGTAAGAATAACAGCAATAAAGCTCAGTGGTGGTTTCAGGTGACTCTTCAGGGAATTAACTGTTGCAAAATTAATTAACTGTTTTTTCTGCTTTAAAAAGCCAACAGCTCATAGAACACAGTCATGCAGGATGTGGTCATACTAATGAAACTGATATATGTAATACTACCTTTGGGCTATTCCTCTTTCACCAGATAAAAGAGCATAGCACAGTAAACCTAAAGTGCGTTCACAGAAATGACTTGCTAACTCAATGGAGTGAAGCCATTTGCACAGTAATTTAGGGTTAGGCATAAAGAAATATCAGGTATAGGCAAAAGTAAAAAGACACTTTTACAGAACATAAATTGCTTACCTGAGACACACAGTGCAAAACCAACCACAGCAATTACATAACCAAGAATGTGCAAACCTATCAGAGCAAATGCTGCTTGCGGTAGGCTATCAAAAACTGAGAAAGACAGAAAGAGAAAGAGAATTTAGCTGTTAAAGTTGAACGACAGACACAAAAGATAGATCATTTCTATCAAGCTAGGAAACAGGTTCTTCTGAATTCCAAGCTCAGCCAGCCAGTGCAATAACAAAACTCACAAGTCACTGCAAGTCACTCGGGGCTCTTGTATGTATACACAGATACATAAACATTTATGTCTATAGAAACAAGTTTATCTATAAACCACAAGTAGAAAAAACTAAACACATACAAACAACTTAACTGCTCATCCCAGGCCCAAGACCCATGAAAGAAGAGCAGGAATCAGTCAGATGTCCTACCCCAAATCTCTTTTTTTCAAGCAGGTAACTTATACTTCTTCCCTGAAGCATTTTAGCCAAACAAATACAAGTTAAACATTTTGCTGTGAGATACTATGAAGGTCAAGAATCCAGGATGCTACTGTAGCACCTATTTATGAAAATGAAAGCTGTATGTAGATCATGTGAGGGGGGCTAAAAGGCACTCAGATTTAATATCAGTATATTCTTGAGAGAGTGAATAAATAAATGCTCACCAATTCCAAACATAACATACTGAAGCGGTACCAAAATCACAGCAGGGACTACAATCAGGCCAAGGCCAGCTTGATTCTGTGCAGTATAGCCATCTGCAAACATTTGTGTGGAAATTAGTCAAACAGAAATACTTGACTAGAATAAAGCACAAAGCACCAAAAGTAAATCATTAGGATCGAGTTTTTAAGGTGCAGGAAAAAAACATCAAAGAAGCACCAGAAGTCACCCCCCAGCCCCTAATATTCACCCAAAGTAACAGGACAGAAAATAGAACTAAATTGAGTGTCTGTATCTCTCTGTGATTACCTAAGGGCCTGACAACCACAATGCTGGTTCTGTTGTGTTCTGTAATTATTACCCTGCTTTTTCAGTTTAAAATTACTAGACAGCAAATAAGAAGTGGTATTAACTTCCACACTGGCACGTGGAAGAGGTTCACTGGTGCTCTTATTCCCTTCAACTAGGAAGGCAATTTTAATGCACTTACCTTGGACAAAAAGAACAGTGCCTACAACAGCAGCAACTACGAGGGTGGCAACAGCTACAATAATGCCTGTTTTCTTCTGAGGTACAGTTTCATATTTTAATACTTGAAGACAAAACAGAGACAGAGAGGAAAACAATCAGACACGTATAATTCTCTCACTAAAACACAGAGATTTTATGATTAGGATTCTTATTCCACCTTTCTATAAAATCCAGGTGGTTAGTTATCTAAGTAACTTTGGGACATAGCACAGATTAATTCAGGGAGATGCATTACAGACAAATAATACCGCAGTGAATCTGTTACCCAGGTGAGTGTCAGACAGGGACTTTGAAATTACAGGTTTAATTCTCCTCCCTGTGACACTGTGCAAACTCAGTTGTATCACCTCTGTCCCCAAGGGAACAGGATTCCCATCTCACCAGAATACTCTGAAGATGAGTAGGTGTAAGATGACCTACATGTTCAGATGCCTTAGACAAGACTACTTTTCAGTAAAACTGCACTGCTAAATAGCAGCCATCTCAGAAATGGGTGATTCCAGTGGAGGGTTTCAAAGCAGCAGCACTTTAGTAGTCTTCAGAAAAGAAGGAACAGTACAAATACATTATCACAATGAACTGTATTTGTTTCTGCCTTATACACGCTAAAATGAAGAAGGAACAGTACAAATACATTATCACAATGAACTGTATTTGTTTCTGCCTTATACACGCTAAAATGAAGACAAAAAAAAAAGCAGCTCTTGCTCCAAAAGCTTGAAAATTAATACACCAACAACTTGGTATATGTTGAAATTGGTAATCACAAACAGCAAACAAATACTGTAGGTAATTTCAAGTAGAAAAACATGGAGCATATCCAGAATTAACATCCCACTTACATGGACTGGTGTTAGGTATTAGTTTCCAACCTCTGCTCACGGACGGACCCTTGAAGAATCCCACAACACTTTCAGATATCCATGAAAATGGATAAAGGAAATTATATACAGACGGCTGAATATGTGATTACTATAAATCACGCTGGGTGCATTTTCTTTCCATTTCTTATGGACTCAGCTCCAAGCAGAATTTATCTATCTTTTTAGAAGTCTACAAACTGAGAAAGGCTGAAAAAAAAGCCCTAAATCAAAGACTGATGTAAGAAACTGCACCACAGGGAATCATCTTAAAAACTAGGCCATAAAGCATACTCTACACTGAGCAGTGTTGGAGACTGGTATAAAGCTCATCTGAGGATGACTTGACACTGATGGATGTATTGCCTCTGAAAACATTGAATAAAATAATTAATTGGCCATGTTAAATTGTAATTCAGCCCGTGCTAAAAGACCAGTGAACAATTTTATATTAAGAAAAAAAGACCATCCTTCTCTCATACTGGTTTTATGACCATAAAATGAAACATGTCTCTGTTTCTAATGATTCAATAATGTTATGGTGAACCAACAGTGAAATAAAGCTTCCTTATTCTAACCAATGACAGTAGACATTATGAATTATACCCCACAAAAATTAAACACATGCAAAAAAGCTCACAGCTTCCAACAGTACTGGCAGCAGAAATACCATCTCACGGCAGGCCAGCTCTAAACAGATCCTTTAGGCTGCACGTCCTATCTTTGTCTATGAAGACACAGAGCTGCTAAAAGCCTTAACCCCAGAAAGCAACCCCTGACCTCCAAGCAAACAGAGCAGACTGGTCCAGATCCCGCTGCTTAGGGCTAGACTCCTTTACAACAGAGCCAGTGTCCACAATGGCATGACTGTGGCACGCTGAAGCCCCAAGACCCATGTTTTTGAAGAGGTCATATTCTGAGTTCCCAGGTCCCAAACTCTGCATATGCTATGGCAGCCCAGTGTTTTCACAGCTTGATGCCAGAAATGTATGCTATTAGAGCACAAGGCTCACTGAAAAGGAAATGTAAGACTATGCAGCACAAAAGCCTGTAAGTAACACTACTTGTTAGGAACTACCTTGAGAACTGTATGCAAGTTAACTCTCTAATTGCGTCAGCCAATTCACACCAAAACTAAGCCCAAAAATGACCGTAAGTAACAGCATGGATGATCAGGAGAGGATTCTAAAGCAAACCAAAAGCCAATATACCTGACAAAGCAGTCATATTCCTCTCTGCATATTATCTGAAACAATTCTACCACACATCTTTGAGATGTAAGCACCATCTTTCATCTTACACAGATGTCTTTAGGTACATGTAATTTTAAGATAAATCTTTAGGGCAAATCATTAATTGCAAAGAATTAAAGAGTCAATACTTACCAATGGCACTTAACTGAGCCGCACACAAAGTAATAACTAAGAACAGTAACACTATGATGATAGCCCTTTCCATTAGAAGAAACCATGATCCTAGAGAACAAGCAAAGAAAAATCAGAGGAAGAAAAAAACTGATGTTATTAGTCTTACCCTTATTGCTCCTCTTCAGCTATGCTCTACATTGCTCAATACTGTATGTAGCAGTTGACAATTAAGAGTTATAATAGGCTAAGCAAGCTATGACTTCTACCTATGTATTTTTCACTCTGATCTTGTGTGAAACAACCTATTTACTCTTTAATTATTTTCTTTTTCTCAGTACTTCTAGTTACCCTAGCATTTTTCAAACTGAAGGTCTTAATCTCCACTAGAGCAGACAGTATGTTTATGCTACTGTCTGGCGATACAAGCTAGTTAGCTTGTGGTACTACAAACAGCACAGCAGATCAGAAAAACAGCATATTTAGGCTAAGCAGGGAAGATATGAAAACTGATACCAAATGAAAAGGAGATATTGATGCTTCCCCAGCTATTCTATTCTATCTCCAACTGCTGTAATGCCTGAAGAAACCCAGATGTGCGGTAAGGAATACAGGAGCTAACATTAATGAGAAGGAAACATTGCTTTGTTAATGTTAGAAATCGCACATTTCTAGATGTGTGATTTTAGGTCTCCCCATCATCACCCATTTAGCCTTTTTTCCCCTGCATCTTGGATGCCTTAGGCTGTTCAGTCACCCGTGCTGTAAGACCATGTAAGCCACCCTCCAACATAAACCATCTCCATTGAACTAGAAAATGCAGCCGATTCTTGCATCTCTGCTCGTAACTTCATTTAGACTCAGTGGAATCCAAAGTCTTCATTTTTTACATTATACTTGCCACTGGTCCTCTGCCTGCACATCTGCTTCCAGAAATTTCTAGTCATCGTGAAGATGCATAACCCTTGCACTTACTCCATATTTAAAAGCTGTATCCGCAGCTCCAGAAACATGAAATTAAGCAGCAAACCCTCAACTTTCAATGCCAAGTAAATACCTTGAAGACAGTTTTAAATTCACGAATTCCCATCTTTCCCCTCTCCTCCTCCCCCAAGCGGTCAGAGAAAAAGATACTGCGGTTACAACGTACATACAAGGCAACCATGAAATATACTGAAGGCAGAAAAATGCAGGAATATCTGCCAACTTCCTTACAGCCAAAACAAGCCTAATTGAATGCACTGTTTAAAAGAAGCCATTCTGCTTCTAAATTCAATGCACAAAAAAAGCAAGCAGCTGTGAAGCTTGGAATGGGCTAGGACCTCAGCATGCAACATGGAACCATATATGGTCCAGTCTCAGAGTCTAAAAGCACTTATGGTATGGAGATGCTTGCAATACTGCTGGTACATGCAACATGCAAGTAAGAGAAACAGCTGAACACATTTTTCTGGCAAAACATTTCCCTTACTCTGGTGTTTTATAGCAGTGAACTCCTAGGAAAAGTATTACTCTGAAAGCCAATATAAGGAAGTCAGTTCCAAAATAACAAGATGGACTTCTAGACAAGGAGGAGAAGGCAGAAGAAGGAAAAGAAGAGACAAGGAAAAGAGGAGAAGAAAAAAAAAAAGTGAGAAAAGAGAAAATGAGGAAAACACAAGAAAAAAAGGAAACTTTATTATTGTGACTCTCCTGTGAAGAGAACTGATGAGGAAAGAGCATGCCCAAAGACAAGGGCACTGGCACAGATAATCTTGCTCACTCTGCTACCTACTTCTAGGTGAATCCAGGTATTCTGTAAAGTGAGATGGAGAAAGGTCGGCTCTTTTAAGACCATCTTTGTGAAAGCAGCAATTGGAAGCTATTAGTAGTGGCAGTGTGAATTTGTTGCTCAGGAACAACAGAGCAAAGACTGGTACAGGATTTCTGTTCCTCACTGACCTTTCTCAAAACTCCCTTGCTACACTTTCTTCTTTTAGCTTATCATCTCAAGTGTCTCTCCAGAGCAATGAGGAACAAAACCCAAAAAATGATGCACAAGAAGTTAGAGAGAACAAGCAATTGGTTTACTTACAGCTAAACCTTCGAACGTAAGACTAAGTTCTACACTCCCTAGCATACATTTTCAAGTTTAACATGACCTTGCAACTATTAAATTCACCAACCACATATCTCCTTTGATGTTGGGGTATTTTCCTTCCCGCAACTGACAACTAGAAAATGAAATTAGAAAAAAACACATCAGTTTCCTGCTTTGTACTCTTTATACAGCTTTCAACATACTAAACACAAAGTGAAAATGAAACAGTAAAGCTTGCAAATGGGACCCAATTCTACTATGTCTTCAAGCACCATTTCCTCTTCTAGAGCTTAAAACTCAAGTGGCAAAACCAGTACAATACGGTTGAG
>JBCJKH010033568.1:0-25862 GCA_039877255.1 Loriculus beryllinus
AAACAAAATGCAGCAAAACTCAACCAGAACTACTCCTATTTCCAGTGCACGTTAAAAGCCCCTTCTAATCCCTACACCACCCAGAGAACCAAAATCTCGAATACATCTAGATTTGACTCATCTGCACTTTCTTGAACCACATTTTAACACCTGCTGGTAAGGTCATTACTAATAACGTGCTTTACATGTACACAGCAAAGGTCTTTCTGCCATGCAAATTCTATGCTCTAGCCCTGATTTTTCAGTATCCCGACTGCTAGCGTAGCCTCCCTGTGTAATTCAAGAGGCCAGATTTCCAAACAGGAACAACACTTGCCCTGTGTCCTTCCCTCCTCCCCAACCCCTACCTTTCCAAAATAATAATTAAAAAAAAGTGTTAAGAAGTGTCAGTGGGGTTTGGGTTGTTCGGTTTGGGTTTTTTTTTGCCAGAATGCTAAGTAGATGCCGTAACTGCAAAAAATGCCAGGTTTTATGAAAGCCTTACACTTTTAGTGTTCAGGGACAGCCCTGGACAAGATTTCAAGGACACAACACTGGCGGTAGAGCTGGCCTGGCTGAGTGGAAGCACCCTGCATCCCTGGAAACAGCCCAGATTCCCAGTTCTGCGAGGAAAATCCCCCTGGACTAGCCGGGAGCTTTCCCTACACAACCTCGAAGTTTCCCACCGCCAAGACCCGCAGAAGTTAGCGCTCACCACGGCAGTTGTCATCGCCCCCCAGCCACAGATGCCTTTCCTGAAAACAAAAGCGGCAGACCACTGCTGGTTTTGCGTTTTAAAGCAATGATAACCCTTCCCATTTCAGTATTAAACCGCTTTTCAGCGCGGCTCTGACACAGTGTGAAGAATTAAGTCGAAGAAGGAGGCACATGCAAAGCAGCCCCGTCATACAGACTTGGTTTTGCAAGAGGTACCGAATCTCAATAATACCTATTATTATGATTATGATTATGATTATGATTGATTATGATTATGATTATTATTATTGTTATTATTATTTCCTTAGTTTCCTCTACTACTGCATTACAAAAAGCACTACGGAATGCCAACTTACTCACTTTAATGCCTCAGAGTTGCTGTCATTAGGTGCTAGAGTTTACAAAGGGACTGAATTCGTTGTATTTTCACTTTTCTCCACCCTAAAGAACACTTCATGCCATAGGAGTTCAGAGTAAATCGTTACCTGTAACGATGGAATTAAAATGAAGAAAAACAACTGGCTGACCTAAGGTAGAATGTTTTATCTGGAGTTTATTAATACCATTTAAAATATTACAGATAAAAATCAATTACATTTCATGCATTTAAAATGCAAATCTAAAATGTTCCAGCGAAGGGCTTTCCATTTCAATGTGAAATATCCAAATTATTTCAACATTACAATGAGACAATTAGTTTGCAGTCTTGCAAACTGCTAATGTAGTGTCAGGAGTGTTTATTAACATTGATCAATATTATTTTCAGGAAATACACATAGGCCAAAGTTAGTTCAGTTTCACTTGGACAGTTTATTTAATACATGGGTCGTGGCAAACCCACTTTATGAAATATAGGAGAACTCTCACTGTAACTATACCTGAACTGCCAGCAAATGCAAATAAGTACATGCTCCATTAAATTAAATGTCATTCAACATTTATCAAATAGTTTGCTTAATTACAGTTGTATGCCTACCTAAATTAATATTCAAGCAAAACCTATATCCTGAAGTGCGATTTGATGTATGCCTCAAGGAACAAGTCCAGAAAAAGAATGCAGTGAATCAGGACTGTGACAGTAATGCTTTCTCGTGACAGGGAAGGAAAAAAAAAAAAAAAAGAAAAAGAAAGAAAAAAAAGAAGAAGAAAAAGAAATAACAAACAAAAATTAAAAAGTGTACTTCAATATATTTTCAAATATTTACTGGAAGTCATTTACAAGAAAAATACTATACAAAATCGTCTCCTGGACAACTGCACCTCACACCGATACATTGGTGGAGTTGTATTAAATTGATACCTAATCTAAAACGATTCCCCAGTTGTACAAACCTAAAGGTTCAGACGTATTTTACAAATAGCTTGTTTTCCTATCCTCCCCCTCCCGGCCTCCCTTTTTGGCATTGGAACTACAGCTTCGCTTGAAACCCACGGTGCTTCTTCGTGTGGTTGGAGTTAAAAATATACGACTTTCAACCTAATTATTTCCAGAGTATTTCGCGATTCCTACTCAAACAAGAATGATACGAATTTGAGCTCGGGGAAGTAAACGATTCGTTAAAATTGAAAGGGGGTGGGGGGGAAGAGAAGGGGGAAAGGAGGGAGAGTGCGCTGCCTCTCTCGTCCGGGAAGCGGAGGGTCTCTAAGCGGTGTGCGAGGTGGGGACAGCTCTGAGGCTGCGCTCGGAGCTGCGCGAGAGAGCGATTGCGGCCGAGGGGCGCTGCCTTCGGTGCCCTCGCCGTGGGGCAGCCCCGGCCCTCCCGTCCGCTGCTTGAGGACACCCCTGCTGTACCAGCGCTGGCGGTGAAGGGAGGGGGCGCGAGCAAGTTTCCATCGGGAAAGAGGGAGGGAACGTGGGTTTTATCCGCTCTAAATGCAACCCGAGGGGGGTATCTCAAGGCGAAGGGGAGGTGGTGCGGGGGCTCCCCACGGGTGTCGGCGGGTCTCGCCCTTTGCCCAGCAGCCCCACTCCCCGCCGCGGGCTCGGCCGCACCGCCTGCCCCGTGGGGGCTCCGGCCGGGCAGTGGGGTTGCCGCGGGGGGCGGAGGGCTCACCTGCGGAGCCGCGCCGGCTACTTACGAGTCCACGTCCCCGCCGCGAGGCTGTGCGCCCGGGGAGGCGGGGGGCCGGGGCGGGAGCGGCGGCCCCGCGCCTCCGCCCGTTACTCCAGGCCGTTGCGGTGGCCGGGCTCGGGGGCCGGCAGCAGCTCCGGGGAGTGGCACGGCGGGCTGCCTGCCGCGCTGTGCTCGCTGTCGGTGTCGCTGCCCTTCTTGCCGCCGGGGCCGGGGCCGCCGCCGGGACCGCCGCCGCCGGGGCCGCCGGCACCGCCGGGGCCGCTGTGGGTCTTGACGTGCTTACTGAGGTGATCGCTGCGCATGAAGCGCTTGTTGCAGACGGGGCAGGCGAAGCGCTTCTCTCCCGTATGGGTCCGCAGGTGCCGCTGCAGCTCGTCGGAGCGGGTGAAGCGCTTGCCGCAGAAGAGCCAGTTGCAGACGAAGGGCCGCTCGCCCGTGTGCCAGCGCAGGTGCGCCTTCAGGTGCGAGGTCTTGCCGTAGACCTTGCCGCAGCCGGGGATGTGGCAGCTGTGCAGCCCCTTCCGCCTCAGGCTGGCCCCGGCCGGTCCCAGCCGCTCGGCCTCCTGGCAGTTGGGGCAGTCGCAGGTGGCGCGGCCCGAGTAGCGGCGGGCGGAGGAGCGCGGAGAGGCGGCCAGAGGCGCTGAGGGGCCGCCGCCTAGCATGGAGCCCCCGGCGCCGGCCAGCGGCGAGGGAGCCGAGTCCGGGTAGGAGCCGGGCAGCACCGGTTTAAATCCGTCAAGGAGGTGCTGCCCGTCGGGGCTGAGGAGGTGCGAGGAGGCGCCGCTGCTAAAGGCCGAGTGGCCCAGGCCCGAGTAATCCGAGTTGTAGCCGCCCAGCGGCGAGTGGAGCGAGGTCTGGAGCCCGCCGGCCGCCGGGTGCAGCGAGCCGGGCAGCGCCGTCGCCCCGTTGGGGTTCTGCACGTCGATCCAGCCTGCGCCCACGTCCCACCAGCTGGAGGCGCCCGCCGAGCCCACCTCGCCGGCGCCCAGCCCCGGGTGCGAGGGCTTGAACCAGGACTCGTAGGGGTGCGCCATGCCCACCCGCGGGTAGATGCCCTGCAGCCCCTCCACCGACGTGTGCACTTTGGAGATGAAGACGGGCTGGTGCGCAGCCGCCTCCTGTCCCGCCGCCCCGCCGCCGCCTCCTCCACCGCCGCCGCCGCCGCCGGCGCTGCCCGGCGCCTGGAAGACGGGATAGTCGTTGGCGAAGGGCGAGCTGGCGGCCGCCGCGCTGCTGGAGGTGAGTGAGAAGGCGCTGGAGCCCGGCGAGCCGCCGCAGCTGAACGAGTCCGAGACCAGAGCGGCCGCCGCCGCCGCCGCCGCCGCCGAGGAGCCGTTGCGCGTCGCACCCGCCACGCCGAAGCCCGGGAGGCCGGAGCCCACGGCGCCGCAGCTGCCCGCCGAGGAGGAGGAGGAGGAGCGTTTCCAGGGGTGGAAGCCTTTACCGAAGGAGGACGCGCTGTCCGAGATGGCTGACGGCGAGGGGCTGGGGCTGCCGATCTTGTTGCAGGTCGCGGCGAGCATGGCCAGCGGCGTGGAGCCTACCCGCGGTTCCTCCTGCGGGCACAGAGGGGAAAGGGCCGCCCCGCCGGCGTCAGGGACGGAGCGGACCCACCGCCGCCTCCCGCCGCCCGTGCCCGGTCCCGCTCCGCCGCCCGGCTCCGGGCACAAAGTTTCGCGAGTCCCGCGGGAGGATCCTTTCGCCGAAGCTGGCACCGCGGCTCTGCCGCCCGGTGCCTTCCGGGACTTTTTGTCACCATTCAACCCTCCTCCCACGGAGGAGCTCGGGAAGGGTTAAAAAAAAAGGGGGGAGGGGGGGGGGGAAGAGAGAGGGGAAAAGTTGCACCGTTTACCGTAGCTTTAAAGATGCCCCCGGCACGGCGGCAGCTACGTTTCAGCCTTTTTCCTTTGAGCGGAACCTGGCCGGTCCCCGTCAGTCAGGCCAGTAAGACTGTTTTCTTAAATATAGAATTGAGATTATCAAATTAAGCCTTAAAAAAAAATAAATCTTTAAAATAAGCCTCATTTACGTATCAACGACAATTAAATATATATATAAAATTTTAACATATGTACATGTATACACGAGTTCAACATACCTGCTGGACACGGCGGGCTGTGTTATTTTAAAGGGAAATAAAAAGCCACAATCTGATGCAAATTAGAAAATGCACAAAAAAGAAAAAAATAGTGCTGGGTTTGGTTTGGGTTTAATTTTTTTTTTTGTTTGTTTGGGTCTCGCTTGTTTTTTGTTTGGTTGTTTTTTTTTTTTTTCCTTCCAGCAGCCACATGTAAAGAAGAAAGGCCACTTCTCCGGGGCACAGGAACAGCACAGCCCAGGCACTGTGGGTTGTTTCTACAAAATGCCCTTAAACCCTTTTTCCTGCTCACTGGAAAGTGACTCTGCCCCCTTTCCCCCCTCTCGCTCTTTCTTTTCTCCTAAACTCACTTGTACTTAAGTTAAAAAAAAAAAAAAAAAAAAAAAAAGGAAAAAGAAAAAGAAAAAGAAGGCTGAATAGAAGAGACTGATAGCCCCGGTCAAGACAGGGGTTATTTCAACCCCCTCCAATCGACAATAAAAAGAAACCAATTAAACCAGCAAGAGAAAAAAATCCTTAGACTCACCCCTAGAAGTGAAGTTGCCATCACACAAAAGTGCCCTCCTCTGAGAGGATCTTTTTTATATTGATAAATCAGAGGCAGTGGTTTTTTTTAGAGGTGTGCAATACAATGATCAGTTCCGCCCATTCCACCACAATTGTAGCTCCCTCGTCGGCTTTGAAGTGCCGCTGAGCCCCCGACAGCCAATCCCTGGGACCGCTGCATCACTCGACGACGTGACTGCGTGAGGTCATCAGCGCCGTCGAGCCCCGCCGAACCGGGAACGTCGTCGAGCAGCGGGGACCAGGGTCCAGGTCCGCCCCTCTCCCCGTGCCCTTTCGGTACTTGTAGCAGCAAGGAGGGGGGGACACACACTTCAGGCCCTCTCGGCCCTCTCAGACCTGCGGTTTCACGGTGGCGAGGGCGCACAACGGTCCCCGCCCCCTCCCCCAAGAACGCGTCCCCTGCTGAGCCCACCCGAGCGGCACCCGTCGACCCTGCCGCCTCGCCCCGGGGAAGGGGGGGGGAAGTGAGCGCTTCCCTCCCTTCTGCTCCCAGTCCAACTGGTGTCAACCCGTTCCGGTCCCGCTCCCCTAAGCGCGTTCACCCGCTAGTTTCCTGCAGCAAAAGTCCTCACGGCGCTTTATGCTGCGTGATGTTTTCTCCTTTTCTCGGCCTCGGGTTTGACCCTTTTCCGTGTCGTGCGGATATTGACTGCCCATCATACCTATTGATCAAGGGGGTAACGTATATTATCATACTTTGAAATAAGAGTGAAGTAAATTAATGAACTGCTTGCTTTCTCCGAAGGCTGGCGGTTACCATAAATGTCGCGTTTTCTCTCCGCGAGCTGCTCTGAATGATTTTAGCCTGTTGAGAAGGCGTGACAGGCCAGCCCAGAAGGAGGAAGGGGTGGGGGGAAGGAGGGAACTCCGTTTAACAAATAAAAAAGAATTAACTTCATTGCTTTGGTCTCCTTCTATAATGATATTCATTTTACAGACCTAATGCACACTTGTTTAAATTTCGAGTTTAATTTAATCAATACTATCCCCCGTGAAGAGGGGAAGAACTTTTCCCGGATATACTCCCTTGTATGAATGCTTATTAACTTTTTATTCCTAGTTCCTTTATCTGCTGGAGGTGGGGAGGAACTATTAAGACATAGATCAGAAAGGGTAAGAGCAAAACAAAGCATCGTAAACATTAGATTTTAGAGGGACAGAAAAAACCACATTTTGTGGTGTGCCAGGTTAGGTGAAAAGATCTACAAGCATTCCTTTCAGCCCCAGAAATCTGAAAGAATTCGCCATCCTCCGAGGAAGGAGCGGGCGTTAGGGATATATCTCTTTTAAGCAAAGCCTCGCCGGCTGGGTCTTTCAGTCGCGTACACGTTTTGCATGCACTTGCCTGCCCAGAGGAAACGTGGCCTTTCTTGATCTTTTTGGTTGTGGTTTGCTCCGATGCTTGCCCTGACTCTTCTGATTTGGGCCGAAAGACCTTAATTTCCAGTGCGCTTTTCCTTTAAAAGCACCGTGTTGGAAATTATGAAAAACTCGTTGTAAAAATAGTCGTGGGAGTCCGTACAGGTGAACTCAGCAGAGAGGGAGGAAGGAAAAAAGGCAAACACATCAGACCCGAACAGAAATCACAAAACTCCTGCCAGTGGCATCCTCAAGCTATTCTGATAATTCCTCTGAACCTGGAAAATCAGCAGCTTCTCAACTTTGCCAGCAGTGATCTGATCTTCCCTGAATTCTCCACGGAAACGTTTGTAACCTTCGAGCTTTGTATACATTGCCTGCTGGGCAAAGGATTTAAGGAAGCTTACAATTTTATTTGCATTTGCGTTATTGACCACTGCACTTAAGGGTGCAGTACATTAACATAATATGCAGGTGGGGGGCTGGGGAGGATCAGAGAGGAGAGGTTTCCCTGAAATTAATTGAAACTTCCCCCCCCCCCCCCCATTTGAAGTTTAATGTAAGGGAGTAGATAAATGTTCGTGCTGTTTCTTGAAAACCTGTGGGATCCACTCTCAATAAAGCTAAAATCTATTAGCATTCTGTATGCATCTGCAGCATAAATTTCATTTGAATTTCAAATTTAATAAACCAGGAGGTTTTTAATCATCCCTGGTTTTATTTGTTTGATATTAACATGCTTATTGACCGGGTCTGTTGACCAGTTTGATCATTACAGGACAGCAAAAAGTTAATTAAAACGACCACAGCTCCTTAATCATATCATCTGTCTCATCCATGTCACTCCCTTTATTACAGGCTATGATGGATAGTCTCTCAGATTAATTTCTCTGTTTCTTCGATTTGGACAACAGCTTTTGGGACCTAATTTACATCCAGGGAACAACTTGCTCAAGTCTACCTAACATCTTGTGCCTACAATGTACATTAGCAATCTCGGAATTTCAGCCACAAGGATAGCTGCCGCTAACATTGCCGGGGGAATGGGGATTCTCCTCGGAGAAGCCTCCGACCCTCCGAGCTGCGGCCGCCCAGCAGACAAAGATGGATAGAGCGCTGTACCAGGGGTCTTCGCCTGTCTGCAGGCAGCTTTACCGGGGTGTAGGCGGGGTGGGGTTTCTCTTCGGGGAAACAGAGGTTTGTGCTATTTGAAAAGCCGTGGCTGGGACGATTAAGCTGAGTGCTGAGCACGCCGTATGCTGACCGTCAGGATAAGCGAGGGAGAGCGTTTCACGCCACCTTTGCGTCAATTTTCGGGCACACTCGTTGAGCCTGCTGCAGCCCATGCACCCTCGGCTCCCGCCTCCGTCCCCGGGGTCTGACCGTGAAGCCCCCGATGGGGTCCTTGCCTTCGCCCTCCCCGGACGTTGGCAGACGCTGCGTCTCCCCGAGTTTGCCCCCCCTCGCCAAGCTGACGCTGGGGGGGGGGGGGGGGGTACTGGTGTGGGGTCCGAGAAGGGACCCCCTCTCGCCTGGGGCCTCGCGTCACCTTTGCCTGGAGGCTGTCACGGCGGGGATTTACCGCGGGGTGACAACAAGCTCTCCGTGCGCAGGAGGGCTCGGCTTGGACGGAGAGAGGAAAAGGGAATAGCACGTAAACGGAACAGAATAGCCATCAGTTAGCAAGGACCGTGCGATGGTTGGCCGTCACTAAGCAAAGACGGTGACTAAAGCCGGTTTTTAACATCTATTCGCACCTCTGCGTTGCTGTGGTTTACCTGGGACGATTCTGTCACTACCTCACTGCGTAGTTTCGTTGGCCCGCGCTCGCAGCCGGGCACCCAGTGCAGCCGGCGGCAGCAAACGGTGTCAGTGCGAGGATGCCTACGTCTATCGCTATGTAGGTTACCGGCTTTATTTCTTCCATCACTGCAAATGTGTCCGTTCCAGGTACCCACTAACTCTGCCAGGCTCCGCGTGTTTCCCAGCCCGGCTGCTCCCGCTCCCGCCTCCTCGCTGAGCTACTTTGGTGATGGCACATCCCGACCGGCCTGCTTCCAGCCGGCCGAGGGGATTCACATCGGTGTCTTTCGGCTTTTATTTATATATTTGTCTGGGCCTGAGTAAGAAAGAAAAAAACCCAAGCAGCAAGCTGGCTGCTCCTCTGCAAGGTCCCTGTAATTAGATTAGCTCGGGAAGCCACTGCGCACATGCTGGTGCGCGGGTGCCTGGGGAGGGAGAGGAAAAGACACCTTCACACCCTCCCTGTTTACATCTCAGGTGTGCGCCCAGATCCGACCCACATCTTTCATTTTTAACTTCTTCTCCTCTTTTCCCTCTGCCCCCGCCTTTCTCTTACCCTCACTCTCGCCCTCCCCCTCTCTTCTGCCCCCCCCTTCACACACACCCCCCCCCCTCCCTCGCTGTGTTGTCTCTTGCGTACGTATCTGCGGTTCGTGGGCGCTCATGTAAGTACCGGGAGGCGCCGGAGGGAGACCGAGCGCTCTGATCGAGCTTCCGGGCCGAGCCCACGGGCCGGGCGGTGCAGAGTGCGGAGCTCCCTCCTCGGCTGCAGAGCCTGTGGCTTCGGTCCTTCCTAGACTAACTTTAAGCTGCTTTCTGTTTTTACTATTATATATCATTTTCTCCCAGGCACCACTTACACTTAAAAACTACTAAATTCTTCCCCTTAGCGGTATTGATTTCTTTTCATTCTGCTCTGTTAGGAGAGGAGGTAGTGCTTCCAGATTACCCTGCGTCTCCTCCAGACGGTTGACAATTGCAATCGCAGTTTCGGGAAGATAAATGTTACTTTGGGAATTGTGTTTAATTACAAATAATCTCGGAGCTGCTTTGGGTCTGGTGGTTTAACCACACATGTGTTCAGCTCATCGCACAAGCTTTACACATGGGTGACAACATACAGTAAACGTTTGAAAAATCGCTGTCCGGCAGCACAGGATGCTCCCATTCGATAGCCTGCCTGAAGCTGGATCATGCATCGAAATACATGCGATTTATATAGAAATATACATATCTATATCTATATAGATATAGATACAGATATGTACATGCGCGTCAGTGTATATTTGCATGTCTATATACGTGTGGGTGTTACAGACACTTACATATACAAATCCTAGAGCACCCAAAGGCACAACCTGCAGAGAACACAGCAGAAAAGGAAAGCTTCCTACTCATGTATGTATGCATTTATTTATTTCTTTGTTCTGCCAACTGCGCAAAAGTGTCAATCTGGAAGAAGAAAAAAAAAAAAAAAAAGAAAAAGAAGAAAAAAAACCAACCCACAAAGCAATAAATAATAATCATAATCATAATAATAATCATAAATCTTTGATAGCTGCCGTTTGGATGTGGAAGAACCCCTGCTCTTCGGAAAGATGTACCCTCGGAGCAGTAAAGCAGGAAGGTTTTGCTCACGTCGGTTTGCGCACACAGCGTGCCCCACAGCCTTTCCATGAATGCAGAACTCCTGCGACCTGACTTGAGAAACCCTAATATTGATGTATTTACTGTTCCTACAATGTATCTGCCACCTTTCCCTGTCGTTATTTGCCTATACGGCAGAGCAATTAGGTCACCCTCCTCCTGTCACCCTCCTTTCCTTCCACCTTCCACCCCCTACCCCCCCTTCCTTTCCAGCAGCCTTATTAACTTGATAGGAGAGGAATGGAAGGCAAGCGGGAAGGAGGCAAGGTGGCGAGCAGGTTATTCTCTTAACCCGACCTGGCCGCAGGAGCGAGATGAGCAGCACTGAGCAGATGTCCCCATTTAAGCCATTCTTTTCCCACATGCCTGCTGGATGCTGCCAGGGCACAGGAAGCTTGCTGCAGACCTGGCCCGTTCCCGGCCATTATGGCCAAGTTATTCTGGACCAGTGAGCACGAACAAAATGGACTTCAGATCGCGTGCTTGAGAATAATTCGACTCCGAGCCCTGGAAGAGCCTCCTACCCCCATTTTTTAAGTGTTGCAGGGGACGGGGACGTGTTTCAGCTCTGATCGCAGGAGAAGAACTTCTCAAAAGATCGTCAGCCCCTTTCCCCTCCCTCTCTTCGGCAAATATGGTATAATTTACAGAGCAACTTAATAATCCGAGTGGCACCGCAAAAGCCCTTTGCGTTGTAAACCGCTTCTAATTACCTGCCAGAGCAATTAGCTGACTATCACGAAGAAATTAGATCGCTCAATGTAGCATAAATAATGCGAATAATTTTGTAAGGAGAATGGAAAGCGAGACCTGGTGTTTCTTTATAAGGAAATAACACCTCGTACTGTACGAACCCTACATGAACACATATTAATGTCTAGGCATGCACGGAAATGAATCCGAACATGAACCCTCTGGCTTAGATTCAGCACTTTCTTCATTTACATATGCGGGGTGAAAGTCGGCTTCCAGGCGTTTAGATACAGAGCTCTTCCAGATCACAGTAATTAACACATAGCGACTTCAATAGGAAAACCTGTTTTCCAGATGATTTTTACAATGCGGCTTTATGTCTCATTTGGCAGTTTAAATAGCTGGAGTTGTTTTCTGGCTGCATCTCCGCTATCATCTGTTGAGCATATTTTGCCTAGAATAATGACCAAAACTTCCGAGCCCATGTTTTAAAAGATAAATGACTGATACACTGGGTATGTCTAGAAATTTCGGGCGGGCTTTCTTCTCCTGTGGCTTAGTTCTTCTGGAAGGTTTTGCATAACAGCCTTAGAAGTATATGGTTATATACCTTAGAAGTATATGGTATTTAAACATTCTATTTATTTATTTATTTATTTATTTATTTATTTATCCTCTCTGCATTTCACCTTGAAGAATCGAAAGCCTTTGCACCGTCCTCACCAGTTGAGTATTTTATCTCAAGAGAAAAATGCTGTTTTCCAAATGAAAATTCGCAGGTAATAAGTATCCTGCAGGGGTTTAAATGTACATGCATGAGCCCTTAAGAGAGGCTACTAAATAACAACGAGATATTTCTTCACGCTCCTCTATCTATAGCTGTGGAATTGATGAAAGGGCGACTGCAGGACCGTCGTGTCATGAAAGCGCTTCCTGTCACCGCTGAATCCAGCTAAAACAGATTGAGTGTGTTTGTGCTGTGTTTCGCCTCTACCACTCCGTACTGAGACAACTGCTAGTCACGAAGCTAGACGTGAAGCTGAAACTCATCCAGCTCAAACTACAGAAAGTCACTGCTCGGAGGCACCCTGGAATTTAGCGTAACTTCTTAGGAGTGCTCCGTGTGATGGATAAACACAAGTAATTAGGTTTATCTTTGATAAATAGAAGCAGCAGCGTAGACTGTGAATCTTTTAAACTCATCTTTAAAAGGAGGGAAGAGGCAGCTGAGTGTCTGGTCAAATTTTCCATAACTTTTCAGAGGGTTTTTTTCTCCTGCTCCCGTGCTAAGCGGCAGCAGCTATGAAGTGGCTCGTCAGACACCCTTTTTCACCAGCTGTCCCTGCAGAAGCTGCAATTGCATCTGGACGTGGTTTCTAAGCTTCTGCGTGTGTCAGCGGGATGGCTCGGCTGCTCCTCATCCCTTCGTAGCACATACCAGGTTGCACAGCGTGTTTAACGATTCTTGCTCGGCGGCTAATTAGGGACGGCTTTGAAGCTCCATTACCGGCAGCAAAATTATTGCGGTCAGTTTAGGCCAAATCCTGCAAGTCTTTAATGGAGCGAAATTCCCATTGAAGTCAATGGGCGTTGTGCTCTATTAAGGAGCACAGAATGTGTACCTTTGGGATTTAGATATTAAAAACCGGTGTCGGGAAGATGTGCATTTGCGATGGTCACAATCCCCGGGACGGGATCTGATCCGTGACACATGAAGAGCCCGATCCCTGTCCCTTTTCGCGGGCTGAGCCCCGCCGCGATGCCGAGGGCAGGATAGGTGCAGGGCTATTAATCATTCACCGGGGCCAGATAAAAAGACTTTTCCAGCCGTTCTGAAAGAAGCAAACCTTTAGTCTCCAGTGGGCTTCATCTTCACCGAGGCTGGAGGAGCCGTCGGTGCTGTGGGAGGAATTTGGAGTCCCCCCGACTCACCGAGACTCTCTTCCCGAGTAGGGCTTGGGGGATCGGGAGAGGACCCGACTAACAGGGAGTGCCCTGACTAACCCTGACCACCCACTGCTACCGCCGGGATTTCACAGGCAAATTCAGAGTGCGGGTTTAAGGTGCTGCTTCGAGCTAGCCCTTGATCTCTGAAACTGGGTTTGACAGCGCATTATAAGGCATTTCCTTATTACAGGCGCGAAATAACACTGCAAACGTATGAGGAAAACACCGCCCTACAAAACCGATTGAAATGCTGCAGGTTGCTTAAATATGGCTATAGTTCAGTATTCTTTCCCTCCAGGGGAGAACAGAGGGGAGAGGGGGGAGGGCGATATAGCCCTCTTGTTCCTGCCCTAGTGAGAAGTAAAAGCCTTCAGGAAAAACTTCACTGCGTTTTTCTGAGCGCGGAGGGGCACACACAGCTGATACTCCAGGAAGCTGCGCACAATTAGGACTCATTTTCTTTCAGCTGGAACAATTAATTGTACAAATGAAAGGTCAGGCATGTGCTTTTCCTGTGTTTATCAACCACAATAATGAGCCCCTTCTATTTTTTCCACTAGTGCATTACGCTGACATGAAGTGCTGCCGCAGTGCAGGCTCCTCGGTTAAGCACCTTCACAACAGCCGCGCGGTATATATCTATATAAAAATAAGGATATTTTTTAAGAGGATGCCATGACCTAGGCGAACACAGGTGCGATGTGTGGGAGGCGAGGGCTTCCCCAGCACCCCGTTCCCGCAGACCAGCGGAGGGAAGGCATTTTTCGCCTGAAGCGATTACCGGAGCGGGGGGGGAGGGCGATCTTGCTTTCGTCCCTTGGGGCCTGTCTTACGTTTGTGCGGGGCGGAACAGATCCTGCTCCTCTTCCCGCGGGATCCAGACCACTTTGGAAATTCTCCAAGGTCGCCTCCACACCAGTTAGTCCTGAAGAGATAGGCTGAAAAAACCTCCTTATCCATCACGGGGTTTTCTTTCCATCAGAGGAGACTTCTGCTCGTGTCTTCAAGAATAAACCATGTACCTGCCAATTCCTAAAATAATCCCAAACCCAAGTGGCTCAATTTTTTTTTTTATCTACTTTGGCACGGTGTGGGTTCATTGGACTATGTCTAGGACCTATGCAATAGAAGTATGATATTCAGTATTTCAATAACAGGGTCGCTTTTCCCCCTTTGCTTGGGGAGCAGGTAGGTCACCACTGAGATTGTGCCTGGGAGGAGCATAGCCATGCTGACAAAGTCATTTTCTCACAACCAGTGTGTTACCCTGCACACAACTGCCCAGTACATTTACCTTGTGTGATGTTCACCTTATCCTCAATCTGATCACACTCACGGTGGATATATATTTCATTGATTTTATCCTTGTTGAAAGTAAAGATCTCTGCACTCCTGACATGTGTGAGGTGATGGAGGATAGCCCCGCTGGGAGCTAGAATGACATTTCAGGACCAATGCAATGAGATCTGGAGCTTTCATGTTGAAGCAGTGGAACATGTTGTGTCTGTTTGGGGGACTGGGCCATTTTACCTTTATTAAGTTCTGAGATGCCCAGAACATTTCATAGAAGGGTCAGTGTCCACAAGCCCCCAGAACATGGGGCTGCTTCTCTGCGTGGAAATCACTGCATTATTTCTTGTAACATCCAACAAGAAGGTGCCCTGTTTACCTGGCAACTGTGAACAGGCAGGTTTGGTTTAAACCAGCAGGAAACTCTGAAC
Source organism: Loriculus beryllinus (assembly GCA_039877255.1). Taxonomy (NCBI): domain Eukaryota; kingdom Metazoa; phylum Chordata; class Aves; order Psittaciformes; family Psittacidae; genus Loriculus; species Loriculus beryllinus. The sequence continues at coordinate 14,607 of JBCJKH010033568.1, forward strand.
AACCTCCTCTGGCCTTTGGAGCCAGTGTTTCTGCCATGACTGACTGGAGGAAAACATGGCAGTGAAGGGCAAGAGGTCTGCTGTACAAGGGATGCAGTGAGACCTCTTGAAATGGCCAAAGATGTGATGGCAGTGCAGAGTCCAGGAGCCCAGCTCCAAGGTGAACATGGAGGCTGACATTTTAGATCCAGTGGACACTAAGCACTGAGGAGAAGACAATGCCATTGCTCCTGGTGTGTTTAGCTAATTGTTCAACAGCTGATCTGTGCAAAAGCTACAAGACAAAAGGCCTGAGTGACCTTCGGTGAAGTAGACACAGCTAGTAGCAAAACGCATCCCTCTTCCAAAAGGCCACTTACTATGGTGCTGATGGAAAATTGTTCTTCAAACAGAGCAAAGTCTGAGCTGAAGTTTACTGTGGTTACCTGTTTCAAAGAGGGGGGAAAATAATCATTAAATAACTACAGACTTTTGCCACAGTGGGGGAAAGGGCTGTCCTTGTCCCGGAAAGAACACTTGGGTCACGCTGAAGAAGGCTGGGCCTAAGAATGTCGAGAAGAAACCTGTCAGAGGGATTTAGGCAAAGAGCCTGGGTTTTCCCTGTCAGAGGTGTCCTGGGTTCAGCAGTAGCATTCAATTTTTCTCCTTTTTAGTAGCTGGTGTAGCTGTGTTTTGACTCAGGATAGACATGACCTTCTGCCCGACCTACAGCCTGCCCTCTGAGTCTTACTGACCCACACGCAGGCCAAACGCACCTGTATGCAGAGCTGACAGCATCCATCTGTACAGTCTGACTACACCCAACCGCTCCAGAACAACCCGCTGCCAGGAGAGCACCCCGAGCCTGCAGTCCCTGGCACGCTCCGTCACGTACAAGTATATGTATGTGCACACACATGCACACACAGCAGTGACCCTCTCCTTTAATCACTCTCACTCCTGCTCTGACAGACTGGGAGGGAGCAGCACAAAAGGCGAGGCTCACCCTACCTACCCCCGTCCGCCCGCTCCCGCCCCACTCCGCCCTCACAGGCTGTGGTGACAGCGGGGCTGGGGCCGTCGGAAGCGCTTCGGGTGCTGCCGCTGCCTGTGCTGCGGGCGGCGGCGCGCACCGCGCACCCGGGGATGGAGCGGAGGACGGGTGCTGTTGCCGGGTGCGGGCTGCTCGCCATTTCAGTGTGGGGCAGGTGTACGTGTGTGGAACGATGTCGTCCCGCCTTCCCCGCTGTTCCGTGCCCCATAGCCCGGCGTGCTGCCCCGCTCGGCCTCGGCTGCCGTGCGGAGTGAAGCGGCAGTGAAGCCGCCACCACGGGTGGAGAGGGCCCGCTGCTTGCCCGGGCGTCGGCTTGTAAACCTGTTCAGTACCAGCAGAAACAAACCTTAGTTTTTCAAAGCAATGCCAGCCGAGCTCATAGGGGTAGATAACAGTAAATCATCAGCCTCCCCGTGCTCGGGTTTGAATACTTAAGGCTCAGTTAATATAGAAGGAATTTGCAGATTTAGTGACTAGGAATTGCTTATAATCGGACTATAAACTTTTTATGCTGACTGTGCTTTGCAGGTACTGCCTTTCAATATCAGCTTTTATGGGGTAAGCTGTTTTTTTTCCCCCCCTAAGATGTTCTTGGCTAATGAAAAATTGAACAGTAAACAACTGCCGTTTAAATATCAGTTTGCATCGTGCTGTATTAAAAGCAGATGAAAGAGATTAAATAGCTAAATGGGTTTTCTGGACGTTCATTGGTACGTTAGAAATACATTTACATTGAAATGTACTGCCCACCAGACAGAGTTTTAAATTACATTTATATATATATTTAGAGAGAAGATGCACTCAATGTTTCACATGTGATAGCAGGAGGTATTAATTAGATCTTGCACAGAACTTGGGGAGAGCTTCAAGTGGGAATTTAGGAACCTGGTATGTTCAGTAGTACAGACACATCTCATTCCATGGGGAAAACTGATGTTAAATCTATACTATGTTTTGGTGGGATTACTGTTTCCACAGAGTCACTCAACAGATAACATCATGTTAGTAGTTATTAATTTATTCATCTACTTCCTGCTATGCTAGGAATACTGCCTTCATCTGTTAAAAGAAGCAGCTGGCATTTTTTATACAAATAAACTGGGCTCTGAGACTGTCAATCTTCTTTGTCTGACAAAGAAGAGTTCCTGTCTGCACTGAAAGAATAGCTCAACATCTGTCACCCCATTCTCTGTGATGGCCCAAAATCAGGAAGATTACAGCTGTCCTGGTCCTTTCAGATACTTCTGGGATAGAGGTAGGAGGACTGAGTATTTGGTCAGTGTGTTCATCGTGCATTAAGCAAGCCTCTGCAAGCCCTTGCATGTAATTGAATTTTTTTCCCATTGCTTGAATAGTAGAATTTGCAGCATAAAAGGTCTTTGGAATTTAAAGCCTACTATGTGCTGGGTTATTTATTTTATTTTTATATTTTTAATATCTAATTTGTTTAAACACGACTTTTCAATAAGACACATTTTAATTGAAATTAAAATGGTTAGCAGTGATTCTTATTATACTTAGGCATGTGGCACATGACATGTAAATTGTGGACATATACATGAGTGTGAAGCAGAAAATATTTATTCTTACAGGTTGGAAGTTACATTACAATTGCTGAGTGCTGGATGAAGATGAAAACAAGTGACGTAAATTAGCTGATTCCTGACCAGCTCAAAAATGGCACCTTTTGACATATGTCCCTGTGGAGCAAAGGAGAGAGGGAAAGGGAGGTGGAGGAAGAGAAAGGCATGGAAAAGGCTGGGAAAAGTGCATTACCACATACCAGAAACATTTAACCACAAAACCTCTTCACCTTTGGTATAATATCCAGCAAAAACCAAAATAGACACTCAAGTAATATACTGAATTAATGAATTATCCTCTTCCAAAACCAGACAAACTGGTAGTCTAGTAGTACGCACTAGTAGATTGCGGATTGCTTTTCTTGTAATCACAGTTAAGAGCTACTGTAATAAATCCCAAAATCCCATTCAGTGGCAGTTGTGTTAGGCATACACCTCTGCAGCCTGCAATTTTAGCTTCACAGCCCCAAGATTTAGGGAAGTCATTGTGAAGTGCAGAATATTCAAAGAGGTTTAGACATTGTGAAACCCATCTCTGCTGCCCAGGGGAATCTGCAATCTGAAGTTAGGTTGCCAGGCTGCCTGTCACATGCATGGTGATAGTTAGGCTATGCCTACATGGTGATTTTGACTTGGTTTACACCCATGCTGCCACTGAAAGAAACATAGTCTCAGCAGCTCACTCACAGTTACCTCCTACCTAGATTCAAGGGTTCTACTTACTCTTTATCTGTTGGTCTTAGAAACACAAGAATGGCTGCAGAAAGTAGGGAATTTCTCAGAAGGGCTCATCTTGATTCATTTAAGGTTTTCTGAATAAAAATAAATGGATTACACTTTCCATGGAAATGGCAGTCTAATCTCAAGGAATTTATTGTTAGCAAGTGCTAGAAGAAAGAGACCTTACCGGACCATATCAGATCATATTTCGGGGAGACTTTAATGTGTCACTGCCGGTTGCAAAAGATGGTATCCAAACTTCCATAAAAAGACCACATCAAAATTGTTATCAGTGCTTGCTCTTTACAGATAGAAAAACTAGCTTGGGTACATAGCCTCTGTCACAGAATTTGGGAAAATAACCCCCAGAAACAGGAAAATATCCTGCACTGAAGAAGAGGATCGTGAACTATGAGCTCCTCTCAATCTCTCTGGATCAGTAACTGAAACAACGTCTTCCATTTCCTCCATTTCTTTCCATGCACATGCCAAACTTGTCTCTGCCCTGTGTGGAGTCATACACTAACTTTCATCTAGGCCTCCAGAGTTTTGGAGGTGGCAATTTATGTGGTGCATCCTCAAGTCGCTGCTTCTCTATCTCCATAGTGTTGGAATCTGATACTCAAAGCAAGAGGGAAGTTTTTAGTCAAAAGGACAGTGACTTAAAGGAAGGAAAGGGACTTGTTAGACTGGCCAAAGGCAACTATCTTCCTGCATGTGTTGACTGGGGGAAGCAATGTGTAATTGGTTGTTGGCCTCCACTCATTCCTCAGAAAAGACAGTCTTTATTTTTAAAGTAAACTAAGTGAACCCTGGCCTGTAAATTTCATTTTTCTAATAGCAATACTCCAGTAAGTTTTCTCCAGATCACTGTGTATGGGAATTTCCATGGGCTTTGTAACAGAAGGCAAAAAAAGCGTTGCCAGTTCTGCATGGATGTCTCATGAGATGATACAAATGAAATATTTTTCATCTGCCTTTCAGTTTATGAGTTTGGGGTGTACGTGTTTGAAGTCTTTTTTTAGTGAAACAGTGTAGAACAGCATTTTTTTTTTGTTGTGTGCCTTTTTAATAAGAGCTGAGAGTTTTGCAAGAGCGTTTTGTTCTGTGCTCTGAAGCTTGGGAAAACCCCCAAATATTGTGATACCCACAATCAAATTTCAAGAGTTATCAGCATTGTAACTAACTTTAGGGATATTTTGACTGAGTAACTCTGCTAAATCTTTGGGGAAGCAAATCCTGAAAGTTAATAAGCTTAGGAAGAGTTTAATGAGTATATAGACACTGAAGCAATTCAGAGCATTTGTCTTCTGAAAAGGAGTCATACTTAAACTCCTCATTACTTATGGCATGTAGTTTGTGCTTTGGATTGGCAGCCTTCAAAGGTAAGTTTTCATTATCTGTTAAATTATTTGAAATGGGCAGAGACAAATTCACAGCCTTTAATGACCTGACCGAGATTGCCACTTTGTCTGAAAAGAGCTTTCACTGTTGAGTAAGGAACACTACTATTGATCACATCAGAATCCGTTAAAATAATGTTCACATTTGCATCCTGACAGTATAAAAATTATAAAATGAATGTAACAAAACCCTCAGAGCTGTTAACGTGGTTACCTGATCTACACACAAGCGAACAACAGTGAGCGCCTGATTTACAGGCAGCTATATCACATTAATTCCAAGCTTGGATTAGAGTATGTCTGGCTTCTTGGACTCCTTAGCATCTGCACTATCTCACAGCTGAACAACTAGTCCACAGGGGCTTTTCCAGCAGGTGTCCTCTTGCTAGCTCTGTGGTCCCACTGAAAATCTAACATACCGAAGACTGTAAAACTCACCCACTGGATTGTGCCAACCCTACTCCAGTCCATTTTAATCTGTGCTAGAACACAGCCAGGAGGAAACCTTAGGTAGTAGGTCACTCTTTCCAGCCCATTCCTTGCTCCCCCAAACAATTTTGCTACTTGAGTGAGCTCCCTGTCTCAGGTGAGGGAGATGTGATTGCATCTGATGCCCCGATGCCTCAAGTTTTAGACTGTTTGTTTGTTTTTTTGTTGTGGGTTTTTTTTTTTTTTTAGCACCACATAATATAGTTAATGGTTCAATTATGGCCAGAACAGCATGAAAATAGATCTGTTATTAAAAAAGGAGCCTTTGAATCCAAAGATTATTTGGGGGTTTAGGCCTTTTAGGTAAAAGAAAAGAAAAATAGTTGAGTGCCAACTGTATTGCTAATGCTGAAATTTGCAAAAAGAGTTTTTACACGAAATGCTGAACAGGCAGGGACCGCCTTTAGGGACATGTATCATGGGTGGTTGCACAGGTCACCACAGTGCAGGGTCACTATTCACACAAAGCCAGTATGTTGCAGTGTCATTCCTGTGCTGCTGATTCAGCTCCTTATCAGGCCCTGGCTTGGAGCTTTGGTAGCTGTTGTGACAAACCATAAATAATGGAAGGTCAAACTGAGCAATGTTGTTCACTCTGACCTTCTAATACTTCTGGCTTATTAGATCAGTCATTAGAGTTTCAACAGGCTGCTAAGAAGTAGAGTACAGCGGCTATAGCTGCCAAATCCTTGCCCATTCACAGACAGCTTCTCTGTGTAGGTATTAAACGCATCCCAGTACAGAAGTTACATGTCCTTTAAAAGGAAACCAGGTTACAAAGTAAGGTGAAAATCACCAACTAGCCAAATTTAAAACATGATCATGTATAAAGAGAATCTATCACAAAAAAACCCAACCAACCCTGTACCACCCCCCAAAAAAACCCCAAACAAGAACAACAAAGAGCTCGTTGCTATCAGCATAAGCAATTTTGTAATTTTTTAAATCAAGGGGTATGAATAGCAGTGGAAGAAAATTAGGCAATAAGGACAGTCAGAATTGACCAGGAACAAATATACTGTTGTTGTCTATCCTGTGCCTTCTCCAAACTTTGGAGGTTAACATAGTGCAATTAGTTTCCATTCTAAGGTTCTACTTTTATGCTTCTTCAAATGTTGTCAGAATTTCTTTAAAAACTTGTAAATTTTCCCTACCAGTGGTCTGCCAAATCTTAAAACTTTCAAAAAGTTTAAAATAAAATAAAAGTAAGATTCAGAATTTATAATCCCATCGATTCCATGTTGTTTAAGAACAAGCACATTTTAACTAATTTTCTGTTGTTGAACATGTCTAGAAGGATTTAGAAGAGAAAGGTAGGATCACAAGGAGTGTGCTAGGAGAAAGACTACTAGGACAAACTCCCCTCAAGATGTGGTTTGAGATTTCATGGCTGCAAAGCAAACAGCCATAAAATCTGCTGGCAGGATGTCGTATTCACTCCTGCGGTGGGTTCATATGGAGCTCAGTAACTACTATTGCAGTGGCCCCTATGTTATCTTGACTTGTAGAAGATAATATTGTCAATAGCAAGATGCCAGCCATGCCAAAGAGCCATTCTGAGCAAAAGTGTGGTTCTACAGAGCAAAAATCCCATTTCATCTCCATGTTTAAACAAAAAGGAAGGTTAAAACCCCTGTATACTAAAAACTAGCACACAAAAGAGTTTAAAGGTTGAACATTCAATTGCGGGATTAGAAAAGGAGGACAGAAACAGAATTAAGCTTTCCTTGCTAGCCTTAATTGTCCCCCTCCATGTTATGAATCAATCTTAAAATACAGTCAATTTTTTTAATTTTTTTTTTCCCTACATCATTCCCACTTTGTTCCAGCACAGGCACACGGGGTTCTTGGGAAACGAGCCAGAGGGCTTGGACATAAAAGCCTGGAATGTCATGAAAAAATGAGAGCTGCCATGAGCAAAACCAAAATAGGGAGAAAGAAAGCCCTTTTGGTGAAACCAGCTAATGTTACCGTGAGTAAAAGAATTCTTCTGGAACCATAGTGCTAGAAACAATTTCTTATCCCTCCTGATATTGTCCCTGTGGTCCACTCAGGTTCCTTGTGTGATTCAAGTGGAGGTTTCATAGGTGCACTTGCTGTGTATCCCTTATTTTCTAAGAGTACAACTTCAGATACTCAGGACCAATTCACAGAAGTAATGAGTACTCACAGATGCTGCTGAAACCAATGGGATTATGCTTTAAATATATGAAGTACTGCAAAAATGGCAAGCATCCTGGAAAATCCAGCTCTAAGCACATCACATTGAGGACTCCAAGTTAGTGGACATTTTCATCAATCTTGGCCATAACTGCTCAGCATTTCAGTTCCCTATCTGAAAAGCAGGTCTAATAGTGCAGTCTCACTTCACAGGTGTAAAGATAAATTAATTAATGGTTGGGAAGCACTCAGAAACCCTAGAAGAGAATGCTATAGAAACAGCCATAAAGATATTAATAATTCAGTATTCTGTGCAGGATTTGAATTATGTGCAGTAAGGAAGGCATGAAGCCACATATTGAGTGATAAGAATAAAAAGAATATTGAACAGCTGCTCACTCAGGGAGCATCGTCCATCCTATGCACTGAATGATGTATGTGTCTGTGCAGTTAAAGATTTATTATCATGCATATGTGCAATGAGCTCAAATTAAAGTTGCAAAGGCAAACTTAATTCTGATTGTTCTGAAGTTGAGGAGGCTTAAATTTGCAATATGATCATACTTTCAACATAAATATTTTGTGTATCTCTGTATTTTCACATTTTCCTGCTGAAGACACAAAGGGGTTTCTGTGTCAGTAAACCCAATGACCACTTACATAAAGCAGTCATGTGTCCTGGTTCACTCTAGGAGCAAAGGTATTGATTTCCAGGGGACCTACGCCAGGAACAAATTTGGCTCAAATCATCTTCTTTGTCTCATTGCGTAGTTTCATGGTGGCTGCTGGGTAGAAGTGAGGCATTAAACATGTTCAGAGACAGAGTAACAGGCTTGTCTCTTGGCTGTACTTTGTGTCAGGTTTTTTTGGCGGTTAATGTAGCATTTGGAGAATCACATAAACTTGCATTCCAGAAATGAAGTTATTGCCAAAGCAAAAATTCCTATATTTACATATAAATATCCCTATTCAACATGACTGAATACCTTTCTCATTCATAATGAAATGGGAACATCCACAACAATCAAATTTGAAGACACAGATGTTAGATTAAACTGACTGTACATATCTTTGGATGCAAAGCCAATCTTTCAGAAATTCTACCCAATCCAAACGAATAATCCTTTCTAAACCTTTTCTGAATTATGACCAGATTCCTACATAAGATTACTTGATCCCAGATGAAGAATTTGTAAGACCTTTTCAGTGAAAAATTTAGACTGATGACTATTCTGTTTCACCCAAGGATGTAGGTCTATTTTTAGTATGTCATTTATCTTTAGATCAAAGACCAAAGGCTTGGGTTTTCATAGTGACTTGGAGCAGTCATTGAGCGTTGTGGCATTTTATTATTTGTGACTAAACCACAATCTGGTCATTTCAAACCTGTCACCTACTCAACACTTCAAGTGCTGGGAAAGAATAAGAGTGATATTGTAAAATTTTGTTTGACTGGTCATTTAAACAAAGTTAAATATATCTGTTTATCCCCTGTATTTACTCCCACTTTATGCCAGATTTCATAGTAAAGGTGATGTGTTCCAAACTAAATGTAGCCCTGTTCCAGGTTACATATTCTTGTTATGCCAATTTAAGGCTCATTTCAGAGAAAATTGTGCCATTCCTTGTCAGGAGAAAATTTAAAATATTAAGTCATATTGTTTCAAGCAAACCCGTACATTTATTTGCATTTTTAAATGTTTTTCTGAGCACAGTTACTTTTCTGAGGAGAAAGGCTTACTGTTTATTTACATAACTCTCCTTTTGCCTTTTCTCTTTTTTCAGAAACATAACTTATTATCTACTCCAAGATTAAAAGCATTCTAAACCATATAAGCTGCGAGAAATAGCTATCTTTTTGATTTTCAGAAAGTCTACAATACTCCGTCTAATGTATTCAATGAATTATTTATTTCTTAAAGAGATACAATAAATCTTTACCTACTGTATTTGATGATTTTCATAGTAGGAATAATAAGTAACATGATTTGAGTGTGATTGGAACCAGGTACTGGGAGGGGGGAAGGGAGGTCAATTTAGACTGTTTATGAGCCATGCTGGAAGAGAGTGCATCTGTGAACAGACTGGACATTGCTTCTCACTTAAAATTTCCAGGTGAAGAAAAAGCAGATATATTTCCATTGAAATTAAAAAGCAGGAATGACTCTAATACTTATATTTTGATGGAGCAGCTTAGTGTAAAAGTATAATAGTGATGTTCAGTGCCACTGTTCTCTGTTATATTGGCGTGAATCCAAAGTAGTTCCATTGGTTTCAGTGGAGTTTCATTGGGCTAACTGAGAATAGAATCTGACTCCATGTTAGCTGGGGGTGGGGGGACTGAAAAGAATATAAATAACCCGAGATAAATACTTGAAATACAAATACTCTGCAAGAAGGTTTCTGTCTTTTGAGACAGATCATATGCCACATCAGGAAAGTTCTGAATAAATAATCTCCCATTCAGTTCTTACAGTTTAAAAGTAAAAATAAAGCATTGATGGTTGGGGCGTGTCGTGGTTTAAGCCCAGCCAGTAACTCAGAACCACACAGCCACTCGCTCACTTCCCCCTTTATTCCTCCCCCAGTCCCGGAGTGATGGGAAGGAGGATAGAAAGAATGTTAAGTCCCACGGGTTGAGATAAGAACAGTCCAGTAACTAAAGTATAACACAAATCACTACTGCTGCCACCAATAATAATAATGATAAGGGAAATAACAAGAGAAGAGAATACAACCACTCACCACTTGCCAACAGATACCCACCCTGACCCGAGCAGTGATCTGGCTCTTCTGGGTAACTGCCCCCAGTTTATGTAGTGAGCATGATGTGCTGTGGTATGGAATACCCCTTTTGTTAGTTTGGGTCAGGTGTCCTGTCTTTGCTTTGTCCCAGCTTCCCCTCCTCCCTGGCAAAGCATGTGACTGAGAAAGTGCTTGATTGGAGTAATCATTACTGAGCAACAATTAAAACCATCAGTGTTATCAGTGTTGTTCCCAGGCTGAAAGTTAAAACCACAGCACTGCACCAGCTACTAAGGAGAAAAAATGACTGCTACTGCTGAACCTAGGACAGTGCCCACCCTTTATTCCGTACCATTCACGTCATGCTCAGATCCCACATTTTTCAATGGCTTTTGTCTCGCATATATATATATATACACACACACACACGCAAAGAGAGAGATATCATTCCTTAGTCTATGGACCAGTACCTACAAAGCTGCTGAATTCATCTGGTCTATGATGTCCGGGCTCTTGTAACAATCTTTCAGAGCAGGAGAGACAATGTGCATTTGGATTGCTGCCTGCTGATAACACTGCAGAATTTGTCTAGTCACAGCTGAGCTCTTCTGTTTTCATAAAAGTTCATTCTTTGTTGGGATGATGGTTGGAGGGAAGTCAGGGCCAGTCGCTGGTGACCTAAAGATATTTAATTGATGGGCTATAAAAGTGCTATGTAGTAGGCGATAGCATACAATTGAGTTCATTGGCTGTTATCCCCTAAAATCAAATCCCCTTGAGGCACACATCAGACTTCCCCATGCTCTTGCATTACCCAACAAGTATATCAGGGTCCCTGAGCAAAAGCAATCCCATGAGTGGGTTTGTCTTTATCTGAAGCAGGAATAACCCAGGCTGTCTTCCCCAGCAAATTCTTTATGTGCACGACACAAACTTTATCCCCGTCTACAGTATGTAAAGGTTCTAACTGGGCTGAGCCAGCCCTGTTGGCAGATCCTCTAGTATTGACCAACAAGGCGGCTTTTGGTAAACATGTATCCCAATGTTTGAAAGTTCCCCCACCCATTGCTCTCAGTGTAGTTTTTAACAGCCCATTGTACTGTTCGATTTTCCCAGAGGCTGG
>JBCJKH010033577.1:3641-21162 GCA_039877255.1 Loriculus beryllinus
ATCACTCATATCCTTCGTGTCACCCATGACTAGCTTTCTGTCACTCCTTTTTTAATACACTCTCCAAAGACATATTACAGTAAATGGCACCTTCTAACACTGTGCCAATTTCCCATAGTTCGGAAGAGACAAATACCATTTCCTAGCTACTGTAACAATTCCCCATGGGAGAAAAGGGTCGAGGTGCTGCTCCTGCTCATATGCTCTAGCATCTGTCCAGAATACAGGAGCAGCAGCAGCTCCTTTTCTATACAAACCTCAAGCTTTAAATCCCAAAACAAGGCAACGGATGGGGAATAGGACCAAAGCCACAACATGGCCATGATTTGTGATGGAGACACGGCAGACAGAAAGAAAAAGGCACAAAAGAAAGTTGATGAGCAATACTGGGAGCAGCAGCCCCCTCCTATGCAACATGCTGCATTGCCATCTTCCCCAGTCTGTTTTATACAGTAATCAAAGGATATTCTGAGCCTCTCAAAATGCCATCAACCCTCATTGAGAATGAAATAGAGCACATCTCCACTGAAGCCTTTACAGCAGTAATCATTACAGCATGCTGGCCTGAACAGGGAGCTCTTACAGACAAAGAGGGGTTTTAAAAATAAAATAAAAAAGCCTTCCTAAAATCTGAATAGAAACTTGATGATAATCTCCCAATTTTATTATGCAAGGGGGAAAAGAAACCCATAATTGTGCACTCTTGGTCTCTTATAGCAAAGAATAGGCTTCTTGATGAAATGCTGAGTTGATTTAGAGCAGGGCTGAGGTTCTGGTGGCAATAATACACTAAAAGAAATAACCATCCAGCTGATTTGGATAAAATAATCATTTTTTAACATTCTAAATCTAAACTCATCAGTGCCTCCTCCCACTTCTCCCCACCACATCTTTTGGAGAGTCTTTTTATAGCTTTGAGGTTTTTTTTCCCCATCCCCTACTGCAGCATTTATCAAGACAGACAGACTCTTTGCTCTGGCTAACAAAGGGCATTTTAGGCTGTGCTGGCATGTATCCCCATTGCATGGATGTTTAGGAAGTACAGCATTTGGCACAGGATGCTCCAGAGTCCCCCTGCTACCTTACTCTCTAAGCATTATCACCACAGACCGACATGTAGATGGCACTCTCCAGCTCATGAGCCCCAACCGCTGTGGGCAGGCAGGTGTTTAAATGACAGCTCCTTGGTGCATTTCCAAATCACACCCCCTTGTACCTTCAGGTGCTTTTATTAGTTTAAGGAAATTCACAAATAGGATTGCTCAGAAATGGGTGTTTTTCACTAACAATTTCTGCTTCAAATCGAGTCACTGAAGGAATTTTTTCTCTCAGCTCTTATAATTATTTCCTGACTCTTAGTCCACTTTTCCATCTCCTAATTACGTAGAGTTGTTTAGCTTGCTGTTTTCCAAGAATGCCTCATCAGTGCAGCGTAGACATATTTATTACTTGCTCTCTTTCTATCTATTGACTTTTTTTCCTTTCAGGAGAGAAAAGAAAACGGATCAGCTGTGAGCTCTCTTGACTGTTAACACAGCCAGCAGCTATTCATGGATTAAGCAGATGCTGCCTGATTTTAAACAAGTTTATATCAAGCTCAATAAATTTACATGTCACGCATTAAAGTTTGAAGCAATATACAGCTACAATCTCTTCCACTGATTCCTTTGAGTGTTAACTCACACTAGGTCTCACCAGGAAGTGCTGTGAGGTAGTGATTTGTCATTAAATATATATTAAATCTGTAGAAACAAAAATGCCATCCAACACTTTTGGGAAGTCTGACAAAATGAATATGCCTGAATTCAGGAGCCTAAATGTGACAGAAAACAGCTAATGCTGTTTTAAAGCACTTGACCTGCAAAACCATGAGGCAATTTGACAAGTCGGTCCTGATAATCTATTCAAGCTGAGAAGGGCTTACTCCTTGGGAAATACCACTGATTTCAGCTGGCCTGGTTGCAAAGCAAGAAACCAACTGCCATAAGCACTTTCAAAGAATTCTCTGTGAAGAGCCAGCCATCATCTATTCTGTTTGAGTCCTTCATGTGAATTCTTTTTCCCTTCTCCTCTGGCAAACTTTGCACATTTTAAAGGGGTATTTAAACACTTGTATTCTAAATCTACATATTTTGTGAGAAGCTTTCCTTTTTTATGTAAATTATATTAAGACTGAAATACTCTTCCATCTAATATATTTTACAGTGTGTTTTTGCGTGTTTATTCTTACCGCTTCCTTCACCTTCATTCAGCAATGAAATCGGGCTGACTGATATCAGTCTGGGTTCACCCCCTGCTTTGCATGGACAAACATGGTCTTGCACTATCTACACTTCCAACCAAGACTGGAAACGGATACAGAGGAATTTCCCAGAAGAGAAAAGCTGCACTAGGGAAAATATTTGTGATGGTCGACTAGACACAATCAAAACACTAACAGCTACTGAGAAGTGCTTAATGTAAAAGGCAGAGCCTCCTACCACCAGGATGTCATTAAAACTTAGGGAAGCAGAAAATGGGACTTTGAAAGAGAGCTTGGTGGAACTTCTAGAACTACCCTAAAGGTTTGATGGCAGCAGCTGCAGTATCCAGTATACCAGAGGCTGTACTCGGAAAACACACAAAACTTAGCATTTAATGAAAAGCATACAGAATGCATTTATACAAACTTTCTTAACTAATGCAGCAGTTTCTCAAGAAGCAAGAGAGCTCATATAGAGTTGGTGTCAGCGTAATCTTCTGAGATGTTATGAAATGCTTTGATACAATGTGTAGTTAATTAACAAGTTCATCTGTTCTGGCATTGGAGATTTCATTGCAACACTTGCATGAGGAAGCAACAGAGCCAAAAAAATGACTAAGAAATTTTAGGATCACCTTTTAAGGAGAAGGAATTAAAGAAATGGGATAGAAATAAATAAAAAAGTCCACAACCTGACAGACTGCAGTAATAAGCATCAAATTTAAGACAAGATTTTGTCATATTATTTGGGGGAAGATATAGCAAAAGCAGATGGGTGGCAAGCACCACAAATGAACCAAATAAAAAGGACTCATTGGTGTGTCCTTTAACACAAACACATATAAATGGTACTATCCTACTCAGCCCCTTAAACATAAGAAACTTCTGATAACTGGCAGCTCCTTAACCTAGCACAAAAAAGGAGCAAAGTACACTGCAATAGGATCCAAACCCTGCTAAAGAGTTAGTATTAAATGCCCAGTGAGACTTCTCTACACTGTGATGAATTTTCCATCCCACCCAATATAATCAAGACAGCCTTTCTAAAAGAAAAACTCCACCCCACACAGAATTTCTGCACCTGATGCAGGAACGAAGAGACAAGAGACTCTGACCAAAATTTATGCTAGAAGATTAGACAAAATGCTTGCAATGGCCCCATCTATCCTTGATACCTCTTCACGTAAATTATCTATTGACGTTAGGATGGAAGTAGTTTTAATGCCATCAGCCCCACACGGCCAGGGGGAAATAACTTAGCTTGAGAGCTTGGACAGGAACAGTTAACTGCCTTTTCTCACAGAAAAATAAATGTGGACCAGTAAGGCACCGACTGCTACTAAAGCCCTGGTCACAAGGAGAATCATGGACAAATCATGACTCCCTCCTGCCACTTTCTTCTCCAAGAGTAAAGGATGCTATAATCAACTGCTAGCTTTCCCCACCTGCAATGACAGTACCTCACATCACTAGCTCAGCTGTGCTGACAGACAGGAAGTGCCCCTCCAAATTGTGATTGCTCTCCAAAATCCCTCCTCCCAGCTGTAACTGAAGGCAGCAGCGTTTGCAGTCCCCCACCTTCCAAGTATGTGGTACTTCAGTATGTAAAGCACTCAGACATCAGATCAGATCTTCCACCACTGAAGCACTGCAGGTGCCTAAGAAATTCAGCTCTGTTAGTTTAATCTAATGAAAGTCACTTAATTCTAGTAGTCAACCCACTGGTTGAACAGTCCCTGTTATCCACAATAAAAAGATGCTGTACTGATGTGAAATACAACTGGAAACCATTAACAACCATCTCCCTTGTAAGTCTGTCATTTGAAAATGGTTACCTTTCATATTTAGAAACCAGAACAAATGAATCATGAAGATAGCTTCTTTCCTGGCTTCTCTGTGGAATTATCTTTTTACACACAGATATATACAGATGTTGAGCCATGAAACACTACCAGACCTAATGACACACTAGGACTGCTGCAGTGGCATGCCAGATACTACTCCGGTTATTTAAAACTGGTTTTTGGTGTGCCAGTCTGCTTTAGCCAAGTAGAAACATCTCCCTGGACATACAAATTAGACACCTCTGAAAAGAAATAGCTTCGTATTTAACTGCAGGGTTGGCATGTGCTTTCATGTTTATAGCATATGGAATAAAATTGCAGGGACAGGATCAGCAAGTAATAAACAATATAGATGGTTTTCAAGAGGAATTAGTCAAGGATTTGAAGCAAAAAGCATCATGGGCTACACAGAGTGCTTTCTGTATTAGTACTATCTTTGTGCACACAGAACAATACTCATTACAAATACCTGAATGAATCATCTAATGGTGGAACATAGGACACTCAAGCACTAGCTGGGGTCCTGTGCTCACAGAAACACTGCTGAGTATTCAGCTTATCTCTCAGAAGCACAGAGGTTCTAAAACTCCATATTTCTATAATATCTCTAGACAATGGAAAAGAAAAGCTGGAAAAAACTGAAGAGCTGAAATTGCAGCTGAAGAGTTTCAAATGCAATGAAAGAAGTCTATTTAGCTTAGGATGTTAATTTTTATTTAAAAGCTCAATCTATCACAGGCTGGATTTCATAACAGAGGCCCCTGTTAGGGGCCACAGCGTGTGCAGGCTTTTGCTCCTGGTAGCACAAGTCCCAAAGATGTGCTAGCAGAAGCCAGTGCGGGTGAGATGGAAATGCTGAAGCAGTGTCTGAGCCTCGCAGCTTCATCAATCTCAGTAATCCCTGGAAGAAGCAGGATGTCACACTTCCTGAAACTCCCCAGAAACCTTTCCTCTTTCCAGCCTTCTTTAATAGGCTCCAAAGTTCTGTGCTATTGGATATGAATTAATAGTAGGTCTGTGCTATTAATTCATATCCAAATAGCTTTTCTTCTCCACACAGGAGGGAGAAAGAAGAGTTTTACGCAAACCTCATCCAGTGGTGCATCTCAAAGGTAACAAGCTGCAAGGATTCAGGACTGAGGTCACCCTAGAGAAACTTCAG
This sequence comes from Loriculus beryllinus, assembly GCA_039877255.1. Taxonomy (NCBI): domain Eukaryota; kingdom Metazoa; phylum Chordata; class Aves; order Psittaciformes; family Psittacidae; genus Loriculus; species Loriculus beryllinus. The sequence continues at coordinate 8,890 of JBCJKH010033577.1, forward strand.
AGCTTGCTTTAGAAAGTAAAAGCTCTTGTTCTTCCTTAATTCCCTGATTTGAAAGCCTAAGTGTGAGGAGGGCCACAATCTCCCTGCTTTCTTCCTGGGGACTCCTGTCTCCCATAGAGCTGTACTGCTGGAACGCTGAACTAAAGCTGTCAGTACAACGCACCCAGAAAAGGAGTACAGTACCTTGCCATCACACAGCTGACTCTCACTAAACTACAATCAGAACAACTAAGATGGGAAACACAGTATCTTTCATCTGATCTCTGAAGACGACATGAAGATCATGTAGCTCGTCTATGTGTTTTCCTTCACCAAACTGGCTGTCAATGTCCCCATAAAATTTAATTTCCCAGACTCAGTGAACACAAACTACTTAAGCTGTATCAATTCATTTGGCATCTATAGCTGCAGTAGCACCATGATGAGTTTGTGTAATATTAATATTCACTACACCAAACAAGCATAAATCATTAACTTTCCAAAGGAAACACACAGAATCAGACAACTGCAGATAGAGAGCTCTGACAGCATTTCAATTCTGTGTGATTCTTGTAGCTGACATCCATCTGTACTGAACTATACACAGCAGATGCACTATTACCTTAAAGGAGCTACTATGTGTTTTGTTTTAAATCAACATGAACCTTCACTGGAAGAACAGTTAATGTATCAAGAACCTGAGTGCTTCAGAAAAACAAGACAAGTATGTAGCTTTCAGCACAGAGAGGAAACAAATGTACTACATTCAGAATAAACCTCTCTGCAAAGGAAACCACGAGTGCTAAGATGCTATAGGGCTTTCAAGTCGACTCCAAGCTCTTTCCAGCAACACTATGCTGTGGCATTTCTGCAATCTAGATGCAATCAGCTCTATAGCAGTTCTAGCAGTACAGGTACGAGATGCAGAGTTATTAGCAAAGCTGAGACTCGAGCTAATCTGAGATGCTGGAGAAGCATCAATGTTCTACTACAAAACAATCCTGTAACAGACAGGAGTCAATCTCCAATGATACCATCAAGTGCTATTAAAAATCATCTGTTTTCTCAATGGCAATTCCTTTGTCTATCTCTTCTTTTGGTCTTAAAAATTCCCCCTCTATAAAGAAGCTCCTACAATGAAGAAAAACACTATAAAGATGTGCAAAAATACCATGCTGGGTGCAAGCTTGCTTTCCTCCCATCTGCCCTCTTTGAGGTTACCTGGGTCAGACAACTTGGCTCAGAATGTGAAAACTTTTGGCAAAGGGTAATTCCAGATCTGTTTAAGTGTTAGATTGCTGTATGATGCCAGAGAAAAACTTCCCAGCAGTAGAAGTTACTGAAAGAAGGATTCAGTCTTGCTGCTGTCATTAAATAGAATTGCAAAGCAAAGCTCCCACTGACTTTAGTGGTCCAAGATCACAGTCTCAAACCAAGACAGGAAATTGTGACCTGCAGAGAGGAGACTTCACATCAAGAATGTGATAGAGCCTTTCTGGGTGGCAAAAATAAAGGCACTGGGTCTCTTTCTGCAGCCTTGCTGACTTCAAGGGGATCACACATGTGCAAGCAGCTGAACAGTGTGGCTCAAAGTTGGGCATAGGCTGTGAGAAAGGTAGAGTTTTCAATATAATAATAATAGTAAAAAATGTGTTTCCTTTCCATGAATATCACAGTGAGCACGTTGGCTGCCCAAACAGCACATTTTACACAACCCTTCTGGAATATTTACTCTAGGATTTTGGTTGGAATTAATTCCCTCAGCTCTACTGGATGACTGTGCTTGGCTGGCACTACAGACCAGGGGCAAAAGGAACTGCTGAAAAAGCAAGTACATTATCCTGCTGATCCTTTCTCCTCCAAATGTGCCCCAGTGTGCCTAGCAAACATGGGTGTGAGATGAATATAGCAAATCTTATGCGTCTGACTCTGCTCTCTCAACCCCATGTTGGTGTAAGTGGTAACATTCCATTAGTAAAGCTTCACTACAGTGATTTACATCAGTGTGACAGCAAGTACCTTTCAAAGGTAACTACTGTCGTTTACTTTCTTGCTCAGAAGTTCACAGCAAAGGAAACAGAACCTCTCCAGAGACAGCGAGGAGTAAATCTGACTTATTTCAGACCAACATCAACACTGGAAATTAACTCTTGTGTCATAAAGAGGAAGTTTCTTGCTTCTTGCTAAACGGTGCATCATCCCCTCCTTTATTGCCTTTCAGTGCAGGAGAAATGCCATGTGAATGCAGCCTACCCAGTGGGACTACAACCCAGCCTCTTCTAAAGACCTTTCCAGCCTCCTTACGTTTTGAAATAGTAGCAATTCCCTTATGAACTGTCTGGATACTATTTAAGATCACATTTTGTCTTTCTTATTTGAGAAAAGCACAGATTTATTCAGGAGAGGCAGAAAAACTTCGTGCAGCATGTGGTCAGATCATGAATACTGACTCAGTTTACACACTCTTAGCTGCTTTGCTTACCTCTTCCCTGCCTCACATTGTGTCATCAGTTCAGCCAGGTTATGAATTTGGAACTACCTCAGCTAAGGAAAAATCTCAACAAAGGTTTCTAAACCATGAGGAATAAACACCAACATTTCAATGAGACTCCATTTAGTATTTAAAATGGGACTTTCCACTAAAATGAGCATGGAGAGAAAACAAAAGAACAAAAAAGACCCTAATTACTAAATACAACTGATGCTTGTGAGAATGTCCTCACACTCTTAATTCATTTCACCAGCTTTCAGCTTTGTGAGAAGGGGTGGCACCAAGGCTGTTAAAAGGATGGGGCCAAGTGCAGAAACAGGCAGAGGTCAGAGCTATGGCCAGGTTGCTCAGGAGTGACAATGACCTCTGTAAGCCTGAACTCATGTCACCACCAGAGCTCAAACACCAAGTCTGGGCCTACTCTGGAGCTGCCCCTAGTCAGTGGAGAAAGACACCTCCAGAACACAACTTACTCGACTACAAATGTCCAAGGCAGACCACCCACTCTTTACGGATAACATGAACTGAAGTCTGGATGAAGAGTTTGTATTATGCCACTATCCTTTTGATAGTTAGAATTCTGTGAGCTGAATTCCTCCTGAACAATCTCTATGCCTCAGCTCCCCTGTAAAATGACCAGCATTTCTGCCCTCAACAGGGATATTACAAAGTTTAACATGCTAAAATCTGTGATGTGCTCAGGAAAAACACATGCTTGCAAAGGAGGGTTGTGAAAGCATCTTATACAGACAGGAAAAGGGGCTGGGTCTGAAATCTGGCTCCAGACACAAAAGCAGCATTATCTCTATATTCCAGCTGCTCTCAGTTACATCAGTGCCAACCCTGTCAAGACAACAGGATTGCAGGGATGGGAGAACCAGAGCTATGCACTTCCTGGCCAGGATGGTCCGCAACTAAGAAACAACACTGCCTGACTTCACAAGCCTCAGCTGTGCTTTCAGGACAGGCAGTTCAACTCCAGCCTTTGTTCACTCAAGGCTGACCTACTCATTTAGAATTCACTAAGCTACAATGAACAGGGAACCCAACGACAACATTTTTATAGTGACTCTCTTTACAATGGGAGCTTGTAATTCCCAAAGCAACTCTGGCCTGTGTTTGATTAGTGTATTTAAATCTCCACCTGTGCTTTTAAGATAACCAGTATTTTCTGACAGAGGCATTTTCTCTTACCCTGTTAGAATCAATTCTTGTCCTGGAAGTGTAGATGGGAGGAGGGATGTTGAAGGCTTGAGGGACAAGATACTCTTCAGCATCCATCATATCTTCCAGGTCTTCCTCATCAAGAAGGTTTTGGAAGAACTTGCTGTCATTTGGGCTTGGGAGCTTCATACGGTCATCTCCCTAAATAGGTTGTAGTGAGAGAGGAAAATGGTCATAAGATGAAATAGTTCCCTAAACAGAGACCTTCAGCCTTCCCATGCCCTGGCAGCCAGGCTGCAGGGACCACACACGGCGCTTTGTTTGTTCTAAGGCTCCACAGCCACATCATTTGTTTTGATTTTTTTCTTACAGGGAATACGATGACAGAAAGGGAATAAGTGCATAAATCAAACCAAGCCATTTTTTGGCATTCTTGTGATCAAGCTTTTATTCTTTCTTCTCTCTTTTCCCCATAGAAGCTCAGTTTCTGACCCAAGCTCTGTCAAGGCCTGATGTGTTTTGTGAAATACCTCAGCTATCTGGGCTTAGATGGAGAGAAGGGAAATAACATGGAAATGCTGTGTCTGGGCATTTGTTTTGTTTTTATTTGTATTTTGAGGGACTTAGAGGCTAAATTTCCCTCTCATCCATATGGAAAGTTCTGCAGAATGTAACAGAGCTGAAAGCAATGAAAATCAAACCAGGGAACAACAGCAACAATAATATGTGCTTTTATTGAAATAGCATCTACAAGCTGGAGAGGCAAATCAGGGCTGCACTTTGCTTGGTGCTACAAAAGATCACTAAAAGCAGCCCATGCCCTGAACACATAACAGCCCATAGAAATGATGCTAAAGTTAACTCCATGGCTAAAAAATGGCCTCCCACTCTGCAGGTATTAGTATGCCACATGTGGAATCCAGCAGGGAATGATGGTTGTGCTAGGGGGTGCATACAGACCAGTTCAAAAGCTCAACATTAAGCTTGTCATTCTTGATTGCATCTGGGGGTAATGGGGAGTCAGGAGTCAGAGATACCAGTGCAATGGAGATACCCTGGTTTCCCCTCAGGAAACACACAGCCTATATCATCTGCGGGGATCACTGAAGAAGTGTCATGGAATGAAATACCCACCAGAATATACAACAGAGGAGGGAAGGGCAGTAGGGAGAAAGGGATAGAACGTGTATTTGCAATAGGGAAACATGTCCTAACTAAGCAGTTTAATCAGACTGATTTTTCCAGAATCACTTGTATGAGCTGAATTTACAATTTAACACAGTGGGGAATACTGCAACAGAAATTCCACCTTCTGCACCACAAATCCTCTTGGCTACTATTTTACTTTTCAAATATATTTTACTTCACCCCAAGCTGAAGGTGAGCAGTGGGCAATTGCCCAGTACACACTGGGCAATAATACATCATGAGTAGGTTAGCATGATGGGAAATGAAACCAGTGCAAGGAAACACCACACACTGAGACTAGCACTAGACCATAAACAATCAGGAGACATGAAGTAACAGTGACTGTACTTCTGGAGGCTCTTCAGCTAGGAATTCTTATGTCAGTGTGGAGCTAAGGACCAGCTGGATGTACCTCTGCTCTGTAGTCCATGGTGTGGAGCAGGTATAACATGATATATAGCATGAGAGTATCATTACCTGGATCAATCTATTTCCATGCTTTGGTGTATCATCATCACCTTGGGACCATCAAAGAACTTTACCGAAAAGATAGATAAATTTTCTGTGGCTTGAGTCTGAGTTATAATCCACGCAGGCTTTTGCAGAATGTAGGAGTGAAAGGAGAAAACATTTCCACGTGTGGCTGTACTCAGGGCACACAGCTCCAGCCAGGTGCAGTCAGCCGATATGGCTATACTGGCATTGCCACTTGTGAAGCACTACAGAGTCTATACAGCCTAAAGAGGACCAGAGGGAAGCTCCTCTCTAGCACAAGAGGTACCAATTTGACACAATTCTCTGTCTTCTAAGAAACCTTCACATTTAGGCTATGAAAATAAACTTTCTTATGATCTCAGCAGTGCAGGAAAGTATCTCTTCAGGATAATCCCCTGAGAGTCAGCCTAAGCAATTATAGAACCAAGCAAGTCCTTGGTCTAAAGTAAGTCCACCTTGAACTTAAGAGATTCAAAGGCAACTCCCTGAACAGTCAGGTTTGGCTGACAGAAGTCTTGTTTCTTTTCCCTGATGTTGCAGAGTTGCTTACCTGAATGACTAGGTATCGCTGAGGGTCTCGAGCCATTCTAGAGAACTCAGCAGCCAGCTCCTTGAATTTTGGCCGGCTGTCAGCATCAATCATCCAGCCTGGGGACAGATGAAATGATAAAGAAAGCAGTTAATTGTCAAGGGAAGAAATCATTCCATTTTTAAAAACACACAGGTTTGAAGTCTTTGATGTCCTTGATAGCTCTGGCCTAAAGAAAAGTTGAAATAAATAGCCCAGGAGAATGGAAAGTTAGAACTTCATGATAGAAAACATCTGGTCTTGGCCAGAGAAGACTAGACTGTTCAACACTGCATGGATTTCTCCTCTGCTCTGAGCTCCTGTTCCTCATTCCCAAAACAGAAACACTAACAATGCTTTCTGTGTTTATCTTGCCCATTTGTTTGTCAGCTCTGTGTCTTCTCATGGATGTGTCTAACCTCTAATATAATGAATATCATCTAATCTGAGTCTAGCAGGTTTATTACAAAGTTACTACCAAATACTGATTTTTATTAACCTACTCTTCCAGGATGACTCAGATTAAAAAGAGCTGTTCAACAGCTCTACAGGATGATTAACCTCGCCTCCACCTTTCAGGTAATTCTGCAGCTTGCATCTGCATCACTAACACAGACTTCACACAAAGCATTATGTGCTATTTTAATTGAGTAAGGGTGATTGTTTTGTCCTTCACTCTAAGTGTAATGTAATGTTATGCATTAGGAACAACAATTTTCAAACCCTGCTAATGCTTTCTGCAAAACAAGGAAGTAATATAGGTAGTTACCACCAGCAACTAGTTTATCTCAGTGTCAGCTTTTTCTAATGGAAGATCCTATCAGCAGCTTCCCAAGAACATTCTCTTGTTTGCCAGAGAGGCTAAATGAAACAGGGCTTATCTCCTTCATGCTGTTTAACTGAAGAAGGAAACTCAGGAAAAACAACCCTAGTATAGCTTATAAGGAATTTCACACAAACAGTAGAGGACTAGCTGTATACCTAGCTGTAACTTTCCATCTTCCATCTACTAGGGCTTCCTTTTGTTCACTGAGATCCACTTTACACTCATTAGAAATCCTATCAGATGGAACATTTTTGCATGCAACCCCTTACACTAGTCAGACAATTACCATACCTGCATGTGTTCTACAACTACTTTCAGAAGATATATTATTTACCTCTTCTATTTTTTTCTTTCAGTGTTTTTGCATACAAAGCATCTTACTATGTAAGATGGATGAGATGTCTCTATGCTAATCTCTCTTAAATTAAGCCAGAAACACCAGAGAGATGTTCCCAATTCTTTTTAAATTAGAAGCATAGCTTTGGAGGATACTGTCACTAGTGTGGGTATCTTAGAAATAAAAGTACAGACTCTTTTCGTTTTTTGGGGAAGTAAAAATATTCATAAATTATTATACTGGACTAAGAATGATAAAAAATATCCTCTCTGTAGCATTTCTTGTATTAATTTAATTTTACTTTTTATTATTACAATTGCAGTCATCATTCTTGTTACTAACAATAAAACATTCACGTTTTCTTTCCTCAATATTTGGAAGCAGCATTTCTCTCCATAACCTTCACTGCCTGGGTATCCATGTACCATAATTATGTTTAATACTATCTTTTTTAACATCACAATCAATTGTCATGGAAATGACAATGGTTTACAATAACAATCATACCATTTTGACTTCACAGCAAGAATATCAGATACCATCTGACAGTAATAAGAAGCTAGTTCAACCCTTCATGGCTAAATTAATATCTTTTGCAATTGTGAAAAATGTTTATACAGTATTTGAATGGAATTTAGAGTCTTGGGAACTTACATATCTTGGGAAATTTTTGTTTTGAAGCAGCCTGCCCTATTACCCACCACTGTTGGAGACCACAGATGCAAATGTTCTAAACCAGTGTCTCTCTTGCACAGAGCAGAGGAATGTTAAAAGTGACAAGTACTTACATTTCACCATCACCATATAAACGTCAATGGTGCAGATTGGAGGTTGGGGCAATCGCTCTCCCTTCTCCAAGAGGTCAGGGATCTCTCGAGTTGGGATTCCATCGTATGGCTTCCCACCAAAGGTCATAAGCTCCCAGATAGTGACTCCTAGACAGAAAAAAAGAGTGAGTGTTAATGTTTGAGATCATACTATTCAGATTCCTTTGCAATTTCTCACAGCACAGTATTCTAGCCGAGTTCTGCACTGCAATCTCTTCTTCATTAAGAGTGCCTGTAAAAACACTGAAGTTTGGTTTCCCATTTAAAAAGCTCCAGAAAATGGTGAAACAGCACTTCATGTTAATCTTCAAAAGCAAATTCACTCATTTTTATTGGTGTAACAAGCAGCATGATAGATCTGAGGCACAACAGGAAGATCCAAGATAAATAAATGGTAGTAAAGTAAATGGATGCAATAACAAAAGGGAAATATCAAAAGGGAAAATGAAGGCCTAATGTACTCTATTATTTTTAGGGCAAGAAGTGCAGATGTTCTCTAACTTAGAGCATCAATTTACCACAATGGTACAGCACTGAGTAACATTATGTTATTGTCTTTGCCTTGTAAGTCATCCAGAGCCACTTGTATTACTTTTTTCCTTAAATCACCTGGCGGATTTGAGTTATGATTGTGCTGTGCTACAAAGCCAGGTTTCTCTTTCTGAATAGCCATAGGATTTGTTTTGCCATCATAGCTGGAAATAAAGATAATATATCGTAAGTAACTGCATCTGTCCCCAAACAAAATCTTAACTACTGAAAATACTGCTCTCAGACCGGTTTCTTTAACTTCTATTTTTATTGCAAAGGTCATTTTAAACACACCTCCAGGTCAGTAACCTTATTTTGCCAGCTGTCATGCTAATGTGAAAGGCGATGGGCAAAATTACCATATATATAAACTATATATTTATTTCACCCTCATTCACCTCTTTGTTGATATTCATAGAATCATAGAATCATTTAAGCTGGTAAAGAACTCTGAGAGCATGGAGTCCAACCATTAACTCAGCACTGCCAAATCCACCACTAAACCATGTCCTCAACTGCCACATCTACACAATCTTTTAAATACCTCCAGGGATGGAGACTCAGCCACTTCCCTAGGCAAAAGTGCTGTGCCTGCACACAAGTATAATATAGATATTCAGTAACTATAACTTGGTTTGGTCTTCTTCTTTTTGATTTTAGATATTCTGGGCTTCTCACATTTCAAATGAATTTCATAAAGGGAAGGTTATCTTTTTTCGTAAGTGATATAGGGGATATAGAATTTGAGGAGAAAGAGCAGCTTTATATGATTGATTTAATTCTCATCTATTTTTCTCAGCTGAATAGAAGAAGGCAGCTAACCAGTCACAGCAAACAGTGTCTTTTGCTGCTACCCACAGGTAAAAGTGAGTAATGAATAGAATTGTACACTTTCTTGTTTCAAAATTATATGGCAACAGGAAATACAAATAGGAGTCCACAGCCCCAGATACTACTGAGAAATTCCACTTATAAAGGTATACACAAGTTATTAATAATATCTACACTGGATAAACAGGCAGACAGCCCAGCAGATGCGGCACAATAGCTTGGCTGGATAACAATTACCAATGCTAAATGAACATCTCCTTTCTCAAATGTGACTTGATTTTTAGGGTGTATGGAGTCCACATGAGCTGACCTCTCTAACCAGTTCCCAGGTTATCTGTGAAATTGAGCGGATGCTTGTTTTAGTTTAGCTTGGTATCTCCTTTTCTCTCTCTTGCTGTATTTGCTTCGTATTATGACAAATTCCCTTTTATTTGACTGTAGGTACAGAAAGTCCCATAAGCCTGAATTTGGTTTTTTTGACATTCTTGGCTTTTAGAGTTAAGATTTTCAAAGGACTGCTGAAAATAATGACCTGCAGCTGTATTCTTATGATTCTGTGGCTGAGCTGAAAGAGGCTTTCTTCTGTCGTAATAATCAGCCAAACTGCTACCAGGCCAGATCTTATGGCAGTCTTCCCACAGGGATATCATATTTTAGTGAGCAGGGGAGTAATGCAGGAGACAACTATTGCTGTTTAGAGTTACACATTAAAAACTAAACCAAATCCAAATACACTGGAATTAACTCCCCTAGGAAAAGAGGGTATCTTTAACACAGTAACACAACTTGGTATAATGCTTTACAAGAGATAGTTTTTTTAATGACATGAAAATTTACCATAGCTCCAAACATCACTCTGATGGGTAAACTTCCTGTAGTGTATGCACTCCAGAGCCATCCATTTAATTGGCATCTATGGAAAGACAAGAGAAATGTGATCTTAAGAATACAATATTAAAACAATACAGAGAGATCCTGTATGTAGACATCAGCTTCCTTCCTGTTTCCTTTTTCAACTGTAAGCTGAAAGAAAAGCAGCACTATCCAGCAGAGGAAACGGTTGCTCCTGCCCTCTAGAATGGGGCTTTACCTCATAAGATATACAAAGAGGGGAAACACAAACCAGTTATCCACAGAACTTCTTATACCACCCAAAATTTACTGATTCAGATGTAGCGGAACAACTCACTTTTTCATCACACCTGTGTAAAGATGGAACCAACACAAAAATTACATCTAATTCCCCTAAACCTGAAGAGCAGCAGAAAAAGTGGAACACAGAAGCTCTTTTTGCCTCAGCAGTTTGCAAACCCAGACACTTTTATCTCAATTGCTCTCTAATGAGGCTAGTTAATAACACAGTGTTCATAATACTTTGCAGTCCACGTAATCATCATCAGCAGGGTAAACAGGCAATGGGGAGAATTTACAGTGCTTCATTTCTTAACTCCTAATATTTGTTAGGAACTCAGCCCTCCCAGTTCTCCATGTCATTACTGCAGCAAGTGAAGATGCTCATGTAAGAACTCCCAAGTTAGCCTCTGGCTATGAATCACCCTTGGGAGGAGCTCATCTCTTCTGACAGAGAAGTGTGTGCAGGCAAACACAAAGCTAGGTTTGGCATAAGGGTCTGCCCTTTTGAGTTTGCGTTAAAATGAGATTCATGACGTTTCCTATTCCCGAGCTGCACCTGTGAGGAACAGTCTTGCAGTCCATTTATTTCTAATGGACAGAAACTTGACAGATTTTTACCTGGCATGGACTTGTACAGGTTACCTCTAATTTGGAACTATGGAAAATGTATTGTAATAAACCAAAGAGATATGTAAGTGCACACATAATCTGAACAGATGGTGGGTGTAAAAGCAGAGGATGTGTCTTCATTCAAACCTTTATGAAAATACTTTCCATGAAGTTGACTAATGAACATAACCTATACAGTTCTGGCAAAAATAGCAGTCTTTAATAAAGTTTGGCTTTGCATTTGCAAAGACAGTTTATCCTCCTCCACTAAACTCTGCAGGAGTATATCGCTTTGATTTCCATTAAATTCAACTGGGTCATTCCAAATGTGAACAACTGTTGAAGAAGCAAAGCTGCATCGTTCATCATGGAATAACTGGAAGTGATCTTAGGAGGTCTTTGCTCCAACCCCAGGCTTACAGCAGGTTCAACTATGCAATCAGATGGAGTTACTCAGGGTTTTAGCCAGTCTGCACTTGAAAACCTCAAAGGACGGAAACTACACCACCTCTACGGGCAACCTTATCAACCACTTTATTATCCCATGGTGAAAAAGCTTTTCCTCTCATCCAATCTGAATTTGCCTTAGCGTGCTCTCTATACAACTTGAAGATGCAAACATTGTCTGGATTTTGCAAGATGCTTCTCTGAACTGGCAAATGATACATCTGACGTGTAGCTCCTGCTCCCAGCACAGTGACTGGCCTCACAAGTCCAAGACACCACCTAACAACTGGTTTGCAAGGACCTTACCGGGGAAGAAATGGGAAACAACAGTGACTTTTCAAGCTCTTAGAATCACAGAATCATAGAACACTTAGGGTTGGAAAGGACCTTAAGATCATCCAGTTCCAACCCCCCTGCCATAAGCAGGGACACCTCATACTAAACCATGTCACCCAAGGCTTCATCCAACCTGGCCTTAAACACTGCCAGGGATGGAGCATTCACAACCTCCCAGGGCAACCCATTCCAGTGCCTCACCACCCTCATCACAGTAAAGAATTTCTCCCTTATATCCAATCTAAACCTCCCCTGTTTAAGTCTGAACCCGTTACCGCTTGTCCTGTCACTACAGTCCCTAATGAAGAGTCCCTCCCCAGCATCCCTATAGACCCCTCTGAGGTCTCCACGCAGCCTTCTCTTCTCCAGGCTAAACAGACCCAACTTTCTCAGCCTGTCCTCGTATGAGAGATGCTCCAGTCCCCTGATCATTCTCGTGGCCTCCTCTGGACTTGTTCCAACAGTTCCATGTCCTTTTGATGTTGAGGACACCAGAACTGCACACAATGC
>JBCJKH010033577.1:21262-33241 GCA_039877255.1 Loriculus beryllinus
GTCAAGGTCCCTCTGGATGGCATTCCTTCCCTCCAGCGTATCCACCCAACCACACAGCTTGGTGTCATCACAAACTTACTGAGGGCGCACTCAATCCCACTGTCCATGGCAGCGACAAAGACGTTGAACAAGACCGGTCCCAACACCGATCCCTGAGGGACACCACTCGTCACGGGCCTCCAGCCAGACACTGAACCATTGACCACAACTCTGTGTGTGGCCACCCAACCAGCTCTGTATCCACCGAGTGGTCCACCTATCAAATTGATGTTTCTCCAATTTCGAGACAAGAATGTCGTGTGGGACAGTGTCGAAGGCTTTCACCTCATAAACTGAAATGCCAATGTAATCCATGCAACAGCATGCCCCATCCAGGGCAGCAGCCATAAAAAAGGCAGCAGCTCATCCAGGAGGAAAGTACACACTGGCAGCAGCTGTTTGTCCTAGCCAAGGGCAGAAGTCAGCACAGAAAAACACAGAGAGCAAGCAGCCATAAAGCAAACTATACATTTAGGAAAGGAATGACAGGAGAAACAGAATCCCTTGGGATTTTATGACAGGTTGAAATGGGGAATTTCAAGACATTAAGGGAGCTGCCAGCAGCAGTATGTACTTACAGCCTTCAGAATTCTATAATGCATTAATCTGAAGGCATTAGAAATGAGGTGAGGCACTACATGGATGTTGTGCAGTGTGCTCAAAAGCAGTATGGGAAAACACCTGGTTTCAAAATTATCCTCAAGCTAGTTTTTTAGTGGCCTGGCATTCAGCTTGGTATTGGAGACTTGGATGAAAGAAATAGCATATATAGGCTTTTCCAATGTGATAGAAGAGGTTGCTCTTTGCTGAGCATACGTAAACAAACATATGCTACAAATACAGGCACATTATGTGGCCTTAGTTTTTGTTTTCTGGAAATCTAGTTGCCTGGGAAAATGGGACTGCAAGTTACTGAGGTCCATACTGACCAGAGAAAGTGGCTTGGCAGGAATGCCCTAGAACATCTGTCACTCATTGAACTGACTTCAAAAGTCTTCAAAACAAGACTGAAAATGGAGCACATGAACAAAACCTAATTCTGAGTGTTAAAACTGTTCAGGCAATTATATTTTGGCACCTGGAGAAGCTCAAAAAAAAAAGCAAAAAAAGAGCAGCTTTTACATGCACTGTCACAACACAGTTGTTCCAGCAGACCGGGCTCTGCTAAGTCACTGACAGACTTTCTTACACAGACAATAGTCCCATAGGCATACACTGCCCTAAAGAGTAACTTCAGGAGGTTTGTCACAGTGTGATATATTTACTTCCAAACATGTTCAGTACTCACCTTCCCTCCATCAGCATTGTACTCCTTTTCATCCCCTTCTAAAAGTCTGGCCAAGCCGAAGTCAGTGATCTTCACATGGTTTGGTGATTTCACCAAGACATTACGAGCTGCTAAGTCACGATGGACAAGTCTCCTCTCTTCCAGGTACATCATTCCCTGAAGGACAAAGAACAGCGAAATAATCTTAATGAGCCTGACATGATTTTTTAGAACTCCTTTTCACCAGTGACATGTAAAATGTCTGGTTTCCTTACTAGTATTTACAGTAAGGTAAGGGCCTAGAGGACAGAAGTTCAACGCTGACCTTGCTCTGAGCAGGAGATGGGATTAGAAGCACTTAGGTTCCTTTCAGTGTGAATGACTCTATAAGATTCTGTAGTAATTGCTAAAGGGAAAAACGCAACAAAACCTCATGTAGATATCTGCTTTGCACCAGCAAGTTTAAAATCTGGAAATGTGAGACAAGGAAAAGAAATATGACTACTTTTATTTTCCAGACAGGAAATCTTAAGGCCATAAAAAATACTCAATTTAGGCAGAGCTCCACAGAAATTAGGCCAGACTGTGAAACAATCCCAGCTCTTCTACATTCCAGGCAGTGTCTACAATTCAAGATGAGTTTTCTTATCCATCTCCAAATGTTTTTAAGTTGGACACAGATTTTCACTACCCTCAGTGGATTAGAAGGAAAACACTTCTTTATTCCAAGTTCTGCAACCCACTAGCCTTTTCACTCCTTTAAAGTTTTGCATGTAGTGTTATAATAAGACACTAGGATCAATGGCCATTTTTTTTTCATGAGCATACATATTCTGTTAGAAGTACTTCTGTTAACAAGCCCATCCAGCTGCCTTTAAAGACAAGGTAACACGTACTCAAACTGCCTGGGCTTAACCTTATTCTTACTCTGATGAGAGCCTAACCATCAGTATGGAAGTTTACATGATGCCTTGTGGTGCTGAAATGAACACCAAAGCTTGCACTTATTAATTATATGCCACACAAAGGATAGGCAGGGTTACAAGCCTGTAATTTCATTAAAATGCATTTATGATATTAACCATCACTGTAAGAACCTACAGATGAAATTACACACTTGATAATTACCCTTAAGGTGTCTGTTAATATGTTACCTCTGTATATTATAGACGGTAATTTTTTAAAAGTCATTGCTGAATACCAAAGAGATCATATTATCCCATAACACAGATAATAATTCGGAGAGTCACAGAGAGTGATTAAATAACCAGATTACTCACTCTCATGGGCTGGATTTTATCCCTTTTCACAGCATAAGAAGATCACATGTACCTATGCCCATACACAGCAGGACAGTGCATATGGGTAAGCCACCACTCATAGTCACTGGGATGGAATGTAGCCCTTTCTTGATAGAAAGTGGATGTCTTTACAAAAAGCACCAAGGAGAGCTCTGAACCACTATGGCTTTTAGGTGAAAAAAATCAGTGCAAAAACTGCCAAAAGGTTGGAGAATCTGTGGGAGAACATTTGGCATAAGCACTAGTTCACTGTTAATGTGGTAGGCTTTGCTGCAGCCAACATGAAGGTGGTTTAAAAGGGACAGAGGACTCTTCTGAATAAAGCAAATGAATTCTTTTAAAAACACTGCTAGCTGAAGCGAACACACCCTCCTGCCAATTGCATATCAATACTTGTAGCTGCAGAACATCAGAACTGCTAAACTCTTTGAAAGCATTTTACTTTTTACATCAAATTAAAACCTGTAGAAAAAGGACGAATAAGTCTCCTAGCGCAAACAATTGTGAGTCACACAACAAGCACACCATGAAATCAGAGGCACCACAACTTAGCACAACAAGTACCATCTGAAGAAATTCAAAAGACAACACAGTCAACAGCAATGACACCATGTAATGGATGAAAACCAACCACAACAATCACCCTGTAAAATTCAGACACATCAGGAATTCATATAAATCCTGTTTCATATCTCTAACACTGAAACATAACCAGAAAGGTCTTCAAGGCAGTGTTAGTCTCATGTCCCTCCTCCCTTTCACCTGGGGTCTTGCAGCAAATCTACTGAGGTATCTGCAGGTAGGTGCCAAACAACCTATCTGGACATGCCTCAGAAAGCTGCTTGAGAGAGCACCATGCCCATGCTGTATTGGGCTGAACAGTGTGTGCAGGCATGCAGGGCTTTGCAGGGCTTTGCAGCCTTTGCGAAGCAGCCTCTCGCCCACAATCATGCACCCAGATTTGCTGATCTTCAAGTGATTCTAATCTTAAGGGTGGCTTCAGGGTGTCCTTTAAATATATCACACAGTCATTTCTCACACACTGAAAATGATACTGGTCTTTGCATTTTTTGAAAGTGCTGCCCTTTAAGTCACGCCTGCAGTCATGTGCAAACAGACAGGCACCCTTGGCTTCCCTCAAACACTTCTCTCCTGCCGCTCACAAACTCTTCTTCCACCTTCCATTGCATTAAGCACCTCTCTTCAGCCTTGCATCTTGCACTGCAGAAGAGCTTCTCCTCGAACAAAAGGTGTCAAGGTGCTGCTGACACTTCCTTTCTACTTAGCTTAGGAAATAATCCCAAATTTTTAGAATGAACAGAACAACATCATAGATCTAACTTCCAATACCCTTGGTCAAAATTCTCAATACAACAGAATAAGGGAGGAGAAAAGAAAGGTCCAAATCTGTAAATAGATCTTTGTGGGCAGAATCTGATGAGGACACAAGGAACCAGAGGATTTGGTGGGGGAACTTTGTTAGTATCAGAATACATTAGTCCTAAATAAAATCACTGGTTTAAATAGATTAATTTTCACCTATCAACTCTAAAATGATACTAAGATATTACAGATTTTTTGGGGCAGAAATGAAGGAATAGAATCTCTGTCTCATTAAAATCAAAACAGACAACATGTACCAATTCTTTAGCCTCCTGTCTTTGGCTAGTGATAGCAGGAACGGATGGCAATGGGTCCAGAAACATCCTTCATTGAAAGAGTTAAACAATCAAACCCTTAATCACGCCTCTTTGGTCTTATTTACCTTCTATACATATTTAATTTCCAAGCATTTTTTAAGCATGTAGGCTAACACTGCAGGATGTTTTACTGTTTATTCTACTCATACATTTCCATTCATTTACATCTTGTGTTAGTATTTAATATCATCTTAATAAGACTAAATTTTATTCAACCTAACCTCATATTCTTATGAGCTAGAAAGAGTAATCACCAACCTGAACACTGCTCCTACCCAATACCACAGCTGGTTTTCTTTTCCATCCAGAAAGAGTAGAAATAGCTGTCTGCGTACTGCTGTACTTACAGTTTACTTCACCTCTGTCAAACAAGATTCTTGGGGCTTTTTCCCACCTGCATTATCTGCAAAGCTAGAAACAACCTGTGCAGGGTTTACAGTTACAAAACCCTCTGCAGGACCATGATGCGCAGAAATATAAGTCCTCTTTGGAATAGCCAATGTAAACATGTTCCATTTTCCTGATGCCATATCAACAAGTTTTAAAGGTGGGTGATAGAAGTATAAGAGAAAAGGCATATATATGTATGTATTTTCAATAAATGAGATAATATAAGCAGAATGAAACTAGTCTAAAAATGAGAATCCTACACTAGTCACTGCAGCAGTACTGTCTAAACATATCCTATGCTAAGAATCATCATTTGAAGGCATTTTTGAACGTGGCAGGAAAAGTGTGCTACCTTCATCTCCAATCTTTTTACATGACACAGACGAATGATAACAAAAACACCTCTGCACTACACAGCTGGTGCCATCAGCATCCAACAGGCCCACAATCAAACACCAACAGGGCAATTCATGAGAGTTACAAGGCAAAACTACAAGTGACCCTAGACTGTGACAATGGAAAAAGATCTGTTAGTAAAAATTAAACTTGAAAGCCCAACCCAGAAGATACTATGCTGTGCCATTTGTGGTGTGGTCTGTGAGGCTTGGGAAATGAAGTGCCCTTCAGGAATTCTTCAAGTTAGAGCTATGCAGATGCTATATAATTATCAAAGTATAAAATGGCCAGACAGTAAGAAACTCCATACTTTAGTATATGCATTAGAACATCCACAACAGGGTGAGACTTTAATGCTGAAACCACCAAGAGGAAGAAGTTAAACATTGAGCCATTAATGATCAGTTGTCCCATTATCTCTGAGCCCAGATTCATTTCACAGCAATACAAGAACCACGCATGACCTACCTGTCGCTGACACTTCCTCATCATAGTCACAATAGAGGTCTCCTCACAGAGAATGCCATTAGAATTGCAGTTATTGCTAGGATCCCTTAGCATAACATCACTCAGAATCAGCGCCTAATACTATTAAGAAGTCAAACAGCCACTGCAAACAGCTAGAATACAGATCAGTTGAGGAAATGCCTCTGGAACTTCAGAATGAGTAAGGAATACTGTTTTATCTTTCACAACTATGCCTCTTATCCTCACCAAGTACCGGGGTCACTGTATATGGAGCTTTACTTAGACATACATACCAGTAAAAACACCTGTAGCCTGGATCCCTTCTACTTTCGTGATATGTAACTGTGACCATGTAAAGTCTGCTTTCAGAAGTAGACACAGATGCCCTTGCCAGGCTTCAACTAGTGTTAAAGATCTTTTACTCTCGCCTACACAATTACCAACCTGACCTGCCCACATGTTTATACGTTTCACACAATACTTGCAACAGCACCAAGGAACCTAACAGCAATGCTGAGGGTAGAATAATAAGACAAGATGTCTTTTTACAAAGAGGGGAGGTGGACAGGAAAGACGTAAATGGCCACAAGGAGCTTAACACCAGGAAAAATTTCCTGCCTGTCATTTTTCAGACTTGATAGCTTTCTATGTAATAGCCAGAGTGAAAAGAAAATCAGCAGTTCCACTTAGCTGAGGTGAATCCTGCTCTCAACCCATCAGTTTACTTTCAGAGCTGGCTTAAAAATAACAGAGAACAAAAATTATCTTGTTGAATAGACTAAGTTAGTCATTAAGAGCTATCAAAGTCCTTCCAAATTTTATTATGGAGTGTTTGTGAAGTCTCTGGGACTGTGGACAGACAGATTTGGTATGGTCAGTTCAGGCATGGTCAGATAGGCTCGTGCCTCATCATGAGATAACGTGCTGGCAACAAGCTGAAGCAAGGCAGCAGAAAGGAGATTTTGTGTCAAAAAATCAATGGGAAGAGAGAAGACAGCGAGATGGGACAACTTTCTGATCCTCCCAAGCACTGAATTGCAGCAGAAAGTATCAAATTAGGTTCATAAAGTATTAAGACTTACAGAGCTGCAGACATCTAAAGGTGGGCTGGGGGTGGAAAGCAAAAACCAGATTCTTTAGAAAAGCAAAATGAAGCTTTTCTGGAAAGTTATAGGTTTGTCCCCTGAGATCTCCTGTCTTTAAGACATGGTCATAATTTGCTGCTTTCTTTATTACCAGTGATACTTTCTGCTGCTGTCACTTGTCTCCCAGCTCCTGAGAGCAGTTTCTGAGCACAGCCTGCATTTGTACAGCTCAGAGTGTAAGAGTTGCATTCATTTTATTGGACTTTCCAGAGTCCCACCTCCCCACTGAGGATGCTTCTGTGTTTGTTTCATAGATGGTAGCTGTCATTCAGGAATGCCCAACTCTTGGAATTGCATGAGCCTTGTCTAAAAGCTCTTTCCATTAGGTGCCTGTGCCTTATTCCCAGGGAAAAAATGGTATTTATTCCTCAGGACAGAATTTAAGCAGGTATGCAAGTCATTACATCTAAAGTCCCTTTGGAATAATTACCAGAGGTGAACTGAAGTGTGTTAGGTCACTAACTTAAGTATATACATATGTCTTTGAACGATGCAAGACATCATTTTTTCAAGGCAATTCATGCTAAAAAGAAAGGAAAAAAACCTTCACCTGCCCCAGCAGACAGTAAATAATCCTCTTTTTTTCTCAGTATAACTTTTTGCTATATTCTAGAATAAACATTATCTCCCTAAACAAAGGGAATGTTGATGTTATCCCATGCAGAAATGAAGAGCAGCCTGGCTTCCACCCACCAAAGCCAGCACACATGGCAGACTCATCAAATGGGTATGAGAAGGAGGAAAATTTCAAGTCCAACTCAAACCTCACAGACATTAATCTCCAGCCTTGGAGACTGCCCTCTTTTCATCCTAATAACTTGAGGCTAGCTTAATAACAGGAATCACTACAGAAAGCCTCAAATGATCATCTTCTCCCCCACTTACCCCATAGAATAAGTGTAATTTTACCTAGGGCTAAATATGCTTTCAAGGAAAACGCAGTGCCCTTTGTTGTCAAGAGCAACCAGCATCATCTAAGTAACTGTTACTCCAGAGATAGCTGTGGGAGGGAAAAACTGACACTGCTCTGAAATACACTGACTCAGCTGCAGAGGTGTGATTTGTTATGTAGGTCTGCTTGGGAGCTGGGACTGGAGGTCATCTACACAGCTGAGGGAAAGTGAAGGATGCTAACAGTGCAAAGCTGCCAGACTGAGCTGAAGACTCACACCTTGTGGTATGCACCACGTGAGCTGCCAAGGCTGTCTGAAAGTGTCCAGAGCTCTGCCAGCTCCAGTAAAGCTGGCAAGGGAAGCTCATTTCTGCATCCAGGACTGCAGTACAACTCCAGACATTTAGGAGTTAATTTCCCATTTATATGGGGTAAATTAATACCTCTCTCTCTGGTAAAGGGTAGACAAGGGAAAGCTTATGCGATAGTCATATATTTCTTCTCATCTAATGTTCCCTTAACTAAGCACGTTCTCACTTGTGCTTCCCCGACTCCAAAACCTGATTTACAGCACTGCTGAGCTATGGCCCAAGACATAAAATGAAAAAGATGCTAAGGCCTAACAGGTCAACACAAAGTCAGAAAGCAAAAGGGAAGGGAAAAGCCTATGAAGAGGTAAAGTTTAGATGAGAAAATGCAGGGTACTCCCAGGTGACAAAGTGATTCATCAAGGGAGAAGCAGTAGAAAGACATGAGAGAAGCAAGATCATAAGCTCATAAATTTGTAAGTTCATAAGACATTTCAAGACTTAACTGGACTGAGCAGACATTATGATGGGCCCAGACCCACTGTAATCCTCAATTAAAATCTTCTAACCGCTAAAAAGCACAGAACTCTCTGGTTCAAGATTGAGGTTGTGGTGTCCTTAAACTGAAGCTCTCTATACTGGGTGGGTGTTGAAGTTCCTCGGACATCACCAGAAGGGGAGTTTGTTCCACTGTCATCATCAAACATGTCCTTTGTCTGAAATCCTGGGAAGAATGCGACTTGTCTACCTGGCTCCCTCAAATTATGCAGATTATCTAGATTAGGCTGTGCTGAACATAAGTTTGTGAAACACTGCATGTTCTTCTAATGATAGATGTTACATACACATATTAAGTACCATAAGCAATGAGATGCAAACCAAGTATTTCAATACTGCCCATACTGCAATGTGCCTCCAAGTTCTGGTCCCACATGCAGTCACATCTGTGCAGCTGCTACATGGGCTGTTTAGGACAGGAACAAAAATCAGTTTACTCCTATGCATGACATTCCTGAGAGAGCTGAGGAGTTGTTTCTGATCTCCATTTTGCAATTAACTCAAGACAAAGTGCTTCCTGAAGACAGCTGGGTGCAGGTACTCTCCTATGCCATATTTAGTGCCTTTATTGGGCAAACTGGCTTATACTGGTTATATCTTACATCAGTTAGGCCAAGTGTCCCAGCTTCCCGGGCTGTATGGACACAGGCTACATTAATCTCCTGCAGTACCTTCTCCCTACTCCCAAAGCACTCAAAAGGAGGACTTTCTCCTATAATCTCTGAAGAAAATCACAACTCAGCTTAAAGTACTCTGCCCAAAGAGGCGAGAGACATAATAAACGTATCACCAGTAAGGACACTGTAACCTGAGTAGACAGAGCTTTGCAGCTCTTCTCATACCCTCACTAGGCCAACACAGATGCTATGCACAAATATACATTGCAGCAGAAACAAACCAAGAGGCTTTCTGACCCTCTGATTACTGCACAGGACCAAGAGCTGTAACAGGATAACCTTTATTAAAGTCAGGCACTTGTGGTTAAGGAGTCACCCCCAACATTCTCATAAAGTACTTAGCATCTGATGCCTCCCTGCTAGTTCTGCAGTATCTGCTTCTCACAACAGTTTCTGAAGGTCAGTGTGTAAATCAGTCAGGTGTTTTCAAGAGGCTCTCCATTGGGTGCATTGCCCCACACAGGAAGAGAAAAAAACAAGGCAGAAATGTACTGATGGTGCCTGTATTAGAACAAGACTGGTCAGACTCTGATTTCTGTTGCACTGCAGGGACACGTTCCCAAGATATACCACAGGGCTTGTGCTCTGTGAGCCAGAATTTAACGCTTGCTGTGGCCACTAATGCTGACACAACTCACCTTCGTCCAGGAAGCACAGAAGTACTTGGCACCATTTTGGCTGCAAATGCAGCTATGTGTTGTCAACATCTTTTTCTGTAAAAGAAGCCTTTAAATAAGAACCAACTGCCTAAAGAACAAACTTATTACTGCAAAATTCTCCTTGCTGGGCAATAAACACTCACTTCAAAGTAAGTACAGTTAAGAGGCTGGCAGGAACACAGCCCTTATGACAAAGACTGCAAATTACTGTTTCAAAAGCAAATCCTTGTCACCTGTGCTACATGCCAGCAGGAGGAATTGGAAATCCCTCTGATTTGGGGAGTGCTCAGAGACTTCAGGTTTCAGCTCCCAGTGGATCGCATACTCCTGGAAAGTGTTTGATGCTTTTCAAAGCGGCAACCAAAGAGAGAGGTATTGGCGCATTAACGATTTGAAAGTGCTTTTTGAATGCTGTTCTTTTCTCTTAGATTGCTCCATGTCCTTCCTCTGAAGAGACTGACAGGCTAAATGTGTCCTATAAAGGAGCTCCCAGTGCAACTTTAACAGTGACGCTGTGACCAGTGCTTTCTTACCATTCTGTAGTTATAAACTGCTCATGAAGGAGATAGCTTAGCTTTTGTGAAACAAAGCCTTTAGAGAAGCCTGCGCTGAGGGCCAGCAGCATACTAAACAAAAGGCTGCCTTTCCTCCACCCCAGCCCCTGACCTCTTGCCAATACAATTACAACTGGGAGAGTATGTTGTGCAGTACATTCCCTCTCTCCAAGAAAGTGTATTTAAAATGGATTACTTCTGCTCCTTAGGCAGGCGATCAATAAAGATGTGGACTGCAATAAGTACAGAGGTGTCTGTGGGCTGCAGCACTTATCCTCTGTGTCTCTTCAGAAATTAATTAAAAATCAATGAAGTGTGCAGCCTATTAATAAGGAACCTCCAGATTAACAGATACAAGCTCAGCCTTGCCTCAGGTTCAGAACAAATGCAGCCCCAGTGCAAACACATTAGACACTCTCCAGCACTTCAAACAATATCACAAGAACTGTGACCTTTCACAGCTATGCCCTGCGTCCGGCTGAACTGCAATATTCTCAACTTCATGCATCCTTAATAAATTCTATGCTATTTGTTTCAAGTTGGTTAAATGGGATGACTTGAGGTAAGCATTTACAGGCTTCATGGTTACTGGGCTGGCTTTCTAGAAAATGGTCTTATGGCAAAGCAAAATCACAACCATGAAGATGGGGTGCAGCAAACATCTGACAGAGGGATCAGTGCACTCTGTAACTCGTGGAGGTCACTCTTGGGATTTAGCAATAACTGACAAGTTCACTTATCTGTCTTCAACAAGAACCTGAAGACTGAACCTTACAACCTGATGAATGCTTCATTTCTGTGAAAGATGGAATCTGCCTGAGCTTAAAAGCAGCTGGGCAGGTGCTGGAGAAAGACATTTTTCTTGCTGGATTCTGTTAGTCAGGACCCTCATCTCTACTACCCTTCCACAGCTTAGCAGTGTTAACATGCAGTGCACAGAATACAGAGCAGCTTTTAATACACCTAGAGCTGCAAGCCCAGGTGAAAGCTCCTTCCGAGTAAAAAACAACACACAGCCATTGAAAGAGCCTTCCCCTGCTTTCCAGGAGATGTTATTCTAACAGCCCCCCATATATTAATAAACATAGTAATATCATAATAAATAAAACATGTAATAAAACATGTAATAAAACAAGCTGCGCTTTAGAAGGAGAAAGGCAAAATGACCTGCCCAAGATCACTGTGCTGGGACAGAGGCAGGAGCTTCTCTGAAGTCTCTGGAATCCCTAGTTCAATGCAACACTTACCTCAGCTACAAACATACCCTTTCTAGACACTTTTCTTGGGAAATTAGTGACCCCATAGTGGATAATAGTTTTCCACTGGAAGTGCACTGATAAACTGACAAGGCATGCACTGGATGCAAGGTTTTCCCAGTGTTCACCTTATGCTGCATATTATGATAATAAAACCTGTGACAAAACAGGTCCTTACTGTATTCTGTATACTTGGCTGGTTTGGATAAGCCAGTAGTTTTGGATAGCTGAGTTTTTGCCAATGTTTAATTCTTTTTGTGCCATTTTTTCCCTTTTCTAAACCGTTTCAGAACATTCCCAACCCATTTTAAGCCATTTTTTTCCATTTTCTAATCCATTCTTGCCAATTTCTTACCCATTTTATGCCAT